>SJYV01002624.1:1209061-1222132 GCA_006410875.1 Neotragus pygmaeus
AGTGATGGGACCAGATGCCATGATCTTCGTTTTCTGAATGTTGAGCTGTAAGCCAACTTTGTCACTCTTCTCTTTCACTTTCATCAAGAGACTTTTTAGTTCCTCTTCACTTTCTGCCATAAGGGTGGTGTCATCTGCATATCTCAGGTTATTTATATTTCTCCCGGCAATCTTGATTCCAGCTTGTGTTTCTTCCAGTCCAGAGTTTCTCATGATGTACTCTGCATAGAAGTTAAATAAGCAGGGGGACAATATACAGCCTTGATGTACTCCTTTTCCTCTTTGGAACCAGTCTGTTGTTCCGTGTCCAGTTCTAACTGTTGCTCCTGAGCTGCATACAGATTTCTCAAGAGGCAGGTCAGGTGGTCTGGTATTCCCACCTCTCTCAGAGTTTTCCACAGTTTATTGTGATCCACACAGTCAAAGGCTTTGGCATAGTCAATAAAGCAGAAATACATGTTTTTCTGGAACTCTCTTGCTTTTTGCATGATCCAGCAGATGTTGGCAATTTGATCTCTGGTTCCTCTGCCTTTTCTAAATCCAGCTTGAACATCAGGAAGTTCATGGTTCACGTATTCTTGAAGCCTGGCTTGGAGAATTTTGAGCATTACTTTACTAGCATGTGAGATGAGTGCAATTGTGCGGTAGTTTGAGCATTCTTTGGCATTGTCTTTCTTTGGGATTGGAATGAAAAGTGACCTTTTCTAGTCCTGTGGCCACTGCTGAGTCTTCCAAATTCCCTGGCATATTGAGTGCAGCACTTTCACAGCATCATCTTTCAGGATTTGAAATAGCTCAACTGGAATTCCATGACCTCCACTAGCTTTGTTCGTGTTTCTAGATGAGTGATCACACCATCGTGATTATCCGGGTCATGAAGATCTTTTTTGTATAGTTCTTCTGTGTATTCTCGCCACCTCTTCTTAATATCTTCTGCTTCCTGGCATAGCATAATTGTTTCGACAAGGCCTCTAGTGATAAAATTACCAAGTAAGTGCCGAGTTCTGCTGGTTGACCACTGTATGGCATTTAGCAAATTATCAAAATTCTCTGTACCTTGTTATATCATCTGTAAAATGGGAATGATTACAATAGCATCTTATTTTGAGGATGTTGGTAATATTTAAAGAAGTCAATTCACATAAAACACTCTGGTACCTGGAATGTAGCAGGAGCTTAGTAAATCTTAGTTATTAGCTAAAGTGACCGAGGAATGTTTAAGTTCTTTGATCTCAGAGAAAAATGGCACATTGTGTTAAATGTCAGTTGGTTTAAGTTCCTGTATATTTAAGAAACTTACAAGAAAACCCTAAGTTAAGGAAAACTCCTTTAGAAATGAGAAATCCAATAGAAATCTCAAGCTCTTGTAATTAAAAAGTTTCTTTTACTTATTTATTTTGTAATTTGTAAAGGAGACCATTCATTCAATCTGAGATACTGTCCTTCAGTCAAATACTTTCAACAGATTTCAGTTGTCACAGATATTGTTCATTGGCAGTTTACATTTTTGCTTAATGTTATTTAAGGCTATTCATCAGCTGCAACCACCACTGCAATAGAAAGCTACATAAAGCAAGTCAAAACTGTTTTGATATGATGATGGGATAAAAAATGAGGTGGTAAAGCACCTACACTCTCGCTTAAACAGTGTGGGTTCAAATCATAATCCCGTATTTTGTGATGTGTGTGACCTTGTCTTCATTTTGTGGCATCTCATTTATCTTTGTTTTCTCATCTAAAGCTGGGGGTGATAATAGAACCTTCTAATACATCGAAGGGTGTAAGGATTACATAGGGCTTCCTGGTGGCTCATTTGGTAAAGATCTGCCTGCCATGCGAGAGTCACAGGTTTGATCCCTGGATGAGGAAGATCCCCTGGTGAAGGGAATGGCAACCCAGTCCAGTATTCTTGCCTAGAGAATTCCATGGACAGAGGAGCTGGGTTGGGGTCACATTAAGATACTTCATGGGGGTCACATGGACACCCCACGAAGTCCATGGGGTCACAAGGAATCGGAAATGACTGAGTGAGTTAAATAGCAGAATTCTCATAACTGGCCTTGAACCGTGCCTGCCGCTTAGGAAGAACTTAATAGATGCTCTATTTGTGAATAGTTTTCATGCTATTGACTAATTACTGTTAAGTACCAGAACAAAACACTGTCTTCTTTTAGTCTCCCAATAATCCCATGCTTTCCTTTTAGCAACCTGAGGGAATATTACCAACATTCCCCTTCCCATTTAAGTGATTCGGTAGTCTTACCACTTAGCTCTGTCAGTATCTTTGGATGTAATTTATCTTGAAAATGAGATGAAAACTCTTATTTAAAGGAGAAATGGTTCCCAAGGGTAAAAGGTCTGTCTTATTCAGTTCTACATATCCTAGAGTTACACAGTGGCTGACCCACAGCAAGTATCTCAAAAGAGTTACATGAGTGAATGAATGAATCTCTCCAAAATCTTTGTTCAGAGAAGACGTTCTCTCTGCAACTTCCCTTATCTACATGTTGAAATAGCAATACTTAGTGAGAGCTGATATAATGATTAAATGAAATAATTACCTGGCACAGTGTTTATCATGAATACTCAGTTAATGTGAGCCCCCTTTTTAACCCCCTTCTAATTCTTTCAGCCCATTTACTCTCCAAAGAGTGATAGAAGTCAAAGCATTTCTTCTGTAGCTTCATATAATAATGCACCTCTCTCCAAGTTTACCAGAAGAAAGCAACATCAAGGCAAAACAAAACAACAAAAATATTTTGCAACAAAATATTTTAAAAGTTGCTTCAGTTTTCTTGTATGGACACACTAAAGGCTACATGATGATTTTCTTTTAGGACACAGTTAATGAAATTTATTACTATAGTTTTATTATTATGTTCACTTTTGATTTTTAAGTTTCAGGACATTTAAAAATTTCTATTTGATTTCAGGGATTTTAGAGGCACTAATATTCCTGGGGGATTTAGGTTTTTATTAGTATTATATTTATTGATCATTTAATCCTATCTTCTCTCATTTCTGTTTGTCTATAAGAGTAGCTTGAGATGATATAAAAAGGGTATGATATGGATAAGAGGCACAATACAAATGAATTTTGGAGTGTAACAGTTCAACCTGTCAGAATTTGGACATCTGTTAAAAAACAAAATTCAACTGAGTAGATTTTAAAAATCTCATTGCCTTTATTCAATGGTTAATGAATTGGACAGCATCCTATCTAGCAGATAGAAGGAGCTCTGAAGACCTGGACAAAATGAAAGACTTTCACAGGCCAAAGGGAGTGGGACAAGGAAGTGATACTAGCGAAAAAGCAGATTGGTTGTGACAAGGTCACTTTGCTTTAGGGGATGACAGTGCCCTAACAGGCAAATTACCTCACAGTGATTCCTGATTGACTGTTTCAAGATTCCATTTCTGGGAGAGTCCCAAACTGCATTGAAGTTAACTCAGTCTGGTGACATGAGGCTTAGCATAAGTGACTCCATTTGGGGCCTGTTGTCTTGCTTTTAACACATCTAAAGCCAACACACCTAGCTGTAGTATGTGTTTCTCCAGGTCTTAATTCTGTCAGTTGAACATATATTTCTGCCCTTTCTTTATTGGATAAAACTGACTTGTTGCTTTCCCAACGTGTTTCATGTGATGTTTAAATTTCCTATCATATAAATTTTTCCTCTTCTCTTATGTCCCCTTCACTGAGTTTATAATTATTTTTGTTTTACATAGATAAAAACATGTTTTCCCTCATTTTTTACATATGGTGTTTTGACTTCATGCAGAGAGAACTACACAGATGACATTTTTAAAAACTCCATATTTTAGTCAGTTTTACATTCTTATGTTCCTTAACCTTGAATATCTCCAAACTGTCCTTACCTAAAACACTTATAGTGTTATTACTAGATTTATACCAGTAAAGATACATCAGCTTTCTTAGGGATAATCTTTAAGCAGACCTTAGTAAGACAAGCTTTGAAAACTATCATTCCTAGGAAAGTAAATCTCGAATCATGAAACATCAGTTTAATCTCTCCCCTTGACAACTTAACACGACAGATTGAAATATAAAAGCCGATGCAAGTGGGATCAATGGATTATCTAAGTCCCTGAACATCTTCTCTTAAACTGGGGACTTGACAGAGTGGTTGTGAGAGGAATATGTGTTGTGTGTCCCTTGTCATGTTCAGAGCATTAAGTTTTCAGAGATTAGTGCTGAGTAGATGTGGTCTACCTGGACATGAATCAGGCAGAAAAAAATTCGGAGGGAGTGAAAGAGAAAAGAGGGGGCTACAGGAAGAGAGGGATAGAGAGATTTACATGTGAGAACTCAGGGGGCTTTGTCATGGCAATTGTATAAAGTGATATACAGTGCAAATCGACTTGAGCATGTCCCCGGATAGCAGGCGGTTTACAGCCTCCACGAGCTGAGATTACTGCTTTATCTTGTCATACTAAATTAACATGGCAGCACACTGTTAAACAGTGGTGACCTCTTCATCTGGGGAAATTGCTGCCTAGAAGAGAGATGGTATTTAAGACTCTCTCTCTCTCTCTCTCTGTCTCTCTCTCTCTCTCTCTCTCTGTCTGTCTCCCTCCCCCTCTCCCTCTTCCCTTATACCCTTAGAGCAATTTGGGGTTAGACTATAGCCATTTAAAAATTCTGATAGAAAAGAAATTTTGTATTAAGTTGACAATAGATAAGATACAATTATGTCAAATGGCCACTTTACATAAAATAATAGATTTTATTAATCTAAAAATGACATTTCATCTTTATACATTGGCATTAAGAGTGTATTTGTTTTTATTTTAATCCCTTTTAATTCTAGAAATAGTCTATTTATGTAAGAGTTATTTTTTGTATAATACTTTCCAAAAGAATTGATTGCTGATGAAGAGGCAGGGGGAAATAAGGCTCAGATACTAGTTCTTCCACTCGTTATAGGGATTTCTCAAGAGAACCAGCAAGTGAACCATGCCTTAAATCGAAGTACCCAGGTTATTTCTTCTTCTAGAGCTTACCTGGCACTGCTTCAGTCTTCAGGTTCTTTTTAATTTCTCTTTTAAAAGAGGTGAGAGAGAGAAAGTCAAAAGATTAATTTGCCTCATTCTCCTGACAGACTGCAACTGCACCCTTCATGTGTTTTCTAAGTTCTAGATATAAATAATACTCTCTTTTCCCCCTGTCTTAAAATGTTGATAAATTAACCAAAATCGAGTACATATTTTTCTGTGCTTGGTTTATGCTCTTGGAATTTGAATCAAAGGAAGGGATAAGTAAAGATTCAAAATGCCATAAGTGTTTATTCCTATATGTCCCCAGGTGAAAACTCTTCATCCCTAAAGTATAGCCCTGTGAATTGCTTCCTCACTAACCTCTAGAGCTAGTGTTTTAAATCTGATGTTAAATCACTTTGAGGACTGCAGTGTGAGCTTTATGGAATCTGTGAACCCCTTGAAACTGTGTGATAGATATACTTACACATTTTTCTAGAGAGGGTTCACAGCTTCCCCCAGTGGGCCTTAGCCACCAAAATAGATAATTACTTTCCTATAGTGTAAGCCTGTCTTAGAGCATTACTGGGGTACATCCTCACACTGGGGCTATATATCTGGCAAGTAAGATACTGACATATAGACACAGTAATTAGAAGTGCTTTCACCAAGTCTGCCTTGGACACTTCACTGGGCTGCCATGCTGGAAGTAGTCCTGTAGTTCATAGGCTGCTTCTGACCACTTACAACTGTCCCTCTTAACATCCTTTTGTTTTTTAGTTTTGATTTTGCAGATGGTGGAGTCTGCCTGCAGTGCAGGAGATTCACATTTGACGGCTGAGTCCAGAAGAACCTCTGGAGAAGGAAATGGCAATCCACTCCAGTATTCTTGCCTGGAAAACCCCATGGACAGAGGAGCCTGGCAGGCTGCAGTCCATGGGGTCACAAAGACTGAGCAACTTCACTTCACTTTCACTAACATCCTTTCCCTCGGTCAATTTTTTTGAGCCATAGATTGGCTTTATTTCTAGTATAAGGATGTGTTTCCGTTCTCCAGTGCCATGAATTCAAAGTCCAGACAAATAAACACATAGTTATTTAGCTTACAAGTGATGTGGAACAGAGGTAATGTGTGTGTTATGTGTGTGTTTTCTTTTTCTTGGTAAATTGCTATCTTCTGCCTGCTACCAAACTATGAAAAAGAAAACACACACATTTAGGGGATAATTTGACTAGTTAAATCCTTCCTAAGATGCCCTGATACCATACTGTTTGACTAACATAGGGTGTTTAATGTCAAGAAAGTTTGCATTGTCATAAACATGGTATTTTTCAATGAAAAGAAAATGACAAAACATTCTTAAGTTGCTGTAGTAATGCTCTGTATTGTTATAGAGGTGACTTCTGAACACAGTCCTTTCTTCCTTCTCCTCCCTGTTGATAATTTTTTCTTCCCTAATATATTTTTTTGTCCGATTAGATGCATTAGCAGCTTTTCTACTTAAGAGAGAAAGTTACTTGTTAGCCCCCCGCTCTTATGTTTAACTATTTCTAACATTGAGAAGTAATTATTATTATTTTGTTGTTGTTAAGTTCAGGACTTAGAGGTAAATTGATATGGTATCATCAGAATTTTTTACATTAAGTAATTAATTTTATTTTTAAAATGTTTGGCTCTGCTGGGTCTTTGTTGCTTTTCCTGGACTTTCTCGAGTTGAGAATGGAGGCTACTCTTCGTTGTGGTGTGCAGCCTGCTCATTGAAGTGACTTCTCTTGTTCAGAGCACGGCCTCTAGGTGCATGGCTTCAGTAGTTGCAGTGTATGGGTTCTAGAGTGTGAGCTTAGTAGTTTCAGCACACAGGCTTAGTTGCATGTGGAATCTTCCTGGACCAGGGATCAAACCTGTGTCCCTTGTCTTGACAAGTGGATTCTTATCCACTATGAGACCAGGAGAGTCCAATATGGTATTATCAAAAATATTAAGCTTTCCCTTATCTCTTACTTCTCCTTCCCTCTTATTTATTTAATAAATATATTTAATGAGAACCCTGCAGAATCATATACTAAAACTTGGAAAAATTTCTCTGAGGTAAATTGTGAATTTGATATAGAAAGTGATGGAGTACAGATACCATTCTATGTCATGAAACAGCAGCATGTCAGAAAGTAACAGGACTGCATCCTGGTAAACTTCACTATCATCTTCTAACACAGAACCATGTGGGTGGTTTGGAGGGGGAGGGTAGCCTGAGTGTCAAACAACCATAACCATAACCATAACCATTAATCAGTCATAAATACGGGATGGTAGAGAGCCTTATTCTAGGACTAGATGCCTATAATAAATAACATACTTCATTATTGTAGGTTATTTTTGAGGAGAGCTTCAATATTTAAACCTGGGTTGGGAAGATCTGCTGGAGAAGGAATAGGCTACCCACTCTGGTATTCTTTGGTTTCCCTTGTGACTCAGCTGGTAAACAATTCGCCTGCCAAGCAGGAGACCTGGGTTTGATCTCTGGGTTGGGCAGATCCCCTGGAGAAGGGAAAGACTACCCACTCCAATATTCTGGCCTGGAGAATTTCATGGACTGTATAGTCCATGGCATTGCAAAGAGTTGGACAGGACTGAGCGACTTTCATTTTCACTTTCAATATATTTTTTTAATATAAACTTATTTATTTTAATTGGAAGCTAATTATTTTACAATATTGTATTGGTTTTGGCATACATCAGCATGAATTTGCCACTGATGTACACGTGTTCCCCATCTTAAACCCTCCTCCCACCTCCCTCCCCATACCATCCCTCTGGGTTATTCCAATGCACCAGCCCCAAGCATCCTGTATCATGCATCGAACCTGGACTGGCGATTCTTTCACATATGATATTATACATGTTTCAGTGCCATTCTCTCGAATCATCCCACCGTCGCCCTCTCCCACAGGGTCCAAAAGACTGTTCTATACATCTGTGTCTCTTTCCTGTCTCTCATACAGGGTTATCGTTACCATTGTTGTAAATTCCATATATAAGCATTAGTATACTGTATTGGTGCTTTTCTTTCTGGCTTACTTCACTCTGTATAATAGGCTCCAGTTTCATCCACCTCATTAGAACTGATTCAAATGTATTTTTTTTAATGGCCGAGTAATACTCAATTGTGTGAGTAATACTCCATTGTGTATATGTACCACAGCTTTCTTATCCATTCATCCATTCATATTAGAAATATGAGATATTGATAGAAACATAGTTGTACTGAGATTTTGCTGCTGCTGTTTGTTTTTGGTCTTGTCCGGGGTGTGGTATCTTAGTTCCCCGAACGGGGATCAGACTAGTCTCCATGCAGTGGAAATGTGGAATCTTAACGACTGGACCACCAGGGAAGTCTCTGTAATCAGAGATTTTTAAATATTCTTTTCTCTTTTACAGATGGATGAAACAGAACACAAATAAATACATAAAGTATTTGATGAACATTAACTAGAATTGACTTAACAGCTCTCTCTGTGTAGGTCACTTAAATTTTTTTAAAGTGTACACTACTAAATAATTTTTATATTAAAATAAAAGCTACAAGATGCTTATAAAACAGTAGCATGGATATAAAAACTTTTGTGATATGTTGAAATTTTTGATATTAGCCAAATGTATACTTTTAATGCCTTCAATATTAAGTAGAATGAATGGGGAAAGAACAAAACATTCAGACTTTGAAAGCAAAAACACATTGTAATAAAATCTCTGNGCTTATAAAACAGTAGCATGGATATAAAAACTTTTGTGATATGTTGAAATTTTTGATATTAGCCAAATGTATACTTTTAATGCCTTCAATATTAAGTAGAATGAATGGGGAAAGAACAAAACATTCAGACTTTGAAAGCAAAAACACATTGTAATAAAATCATCCTAATAAAATTATAAAACAGACCCTGAGGAATTAAATAAATAAATTAAATGAACTAGAAGAAAATTGGGGAAACTTCTCTCTAGATTAATAAGTGAAAAATCAAACAAAGAAACACAAATACACAAAATAAGAACTGCTTGGGGGTAACCTTATTACATTCATGGAGATCTTATAAATTGTTTATAATCTAACATTTTCAAAATTGTATTCTAAAGATCACATGTTCTATGCAGTGTCTAAAGCAAAGGTTTTATAGTCACATTAATTAGGGAAGCATTTCATAATGTAATTCATAATCTCACTTTTTGATACTGATATTCCACATGGTATGTTAAATGTTTTGAGAAGTTGGTCCTTTTTTTCAGAGACCTAGTTAGCTTTATCTTGCATAATATTTTCCACACTTAATCAATCATAAAGCTTTTCTTTAATATATTTCCTCTTGAATAAATCCCTGGAAAGTTATATCCCATTGATCATATACTGGCAAATACAACTATTTAAACTTATTAACAAATTTTATAATCTCATTGAAATGCATGATTTTATAGGACTACAGAGCAAGTGGGAAACCTAAACAGACTCTATCCATAAAAGACTTTTTTTCCAAGTCAAAGAGTAGCTGTAAAATTGTTACCCCTAACCAGTTCAGTATCTTCAGCTTCTAAGAAACAGAATTATCATGTTATATAAAACTTTTTCCCAGAGCAAAATAATAAACTCTCCAATTAGCATAACTGTACTACCTGACCACTCCCCTAGAAGAAGTTCCATCTTATTTTAAGTGTATATATGTAGAAGTTCTAAATAAAGTATTAGAGAAACTTGTTACTGCATTTTACTAAACTTACTAGACCATGACTAATAGCGTTATTTCGGGAAACGCAAGCAGAGTTTGATAAACAGAAATGTAGATTAGCATAGTCTATGTTAGCAGTTGGGCTTCCCAGGTAACACTAGTGGTAAAGAACCCACCTGCCAATGCAGGAGACAGAGGAGATGCAGGTTTGAGCTCTGGGTGGGGAAGATCCCCTGGAGGAGGGCATCGCAAGCCACTCCAGTACTCTTGCCTGGAGAATCCCGTGGACAAAGGAGCCTGGTGGCCTCCAGTCCATGGGGTCACAAAGAATCGGACATGCATGTTAGCAGTAGCACAATCTGCTGCCTGCCGGGTTTGCTGACTAAATCTGGCTTAATGGACAAATCTGCCCTACAGTCTGTACTTATTTAAAAAAAAAAAATTGAAAGACAATTCCTTTACAATGTTATGTTGGTTTCTACCATACAACAATATTAATCAGCCATAAATATACACCTGCCCTCTCACTCTTGAACCTCCCTCCCACTCCCTACCCCAGCCTGACCCTTTATGTTATCACAGAGTGCTAGACTGGGCTCTCTGTGTTATACAGCAGCTTCCTACTAACTGTCTGTTTTACATGTGCTAATTCGTATGTTTCAGTGCTATTCTTTCAATTCGTCCCACTCTCTCCTTGCCCCTCCGTGTCCACAGTCTATTCTCTATGTCTGAGTCTTTATTCCTCACAGCCACGCCCATCCATATACTATGGTTCAAGATTGCTCTTGCACCACAATGGAGAGTTGAGTAGTTGCTACAAAGGACCTATTGCCCTAAACCTGAAAATATTTGCTGTCTGGCCTATTAGTGAAAATCTTTGTCAATCTCTGGTCTATATCCTCACCTGCTCAAGGAGAAATCTGGTTTGAAAATCCTCAGAAAGATATTTGATACAGTTCAACACCCACTGCTTTATACACGGTCTTCACAAATAATCAATAGAGTAGTACTGGTATAATCTCAAACTAACAGATGCTTCAGATTTAATGATAAAATTATCTAGTTCCTTGTACAGTCAGCAACAGATCAGGCTCATTTATTATTGTGGCTTTCATTGAATGTTTTATCAGGTTTATCCCTGTCTCCTTATCCCCTTTTCCCTATCTTCTTTCCTCCATTTCGTCCCTCCTGTTTTTTGCCCTTCTTTCCTTTATTTCTATTTTAAAAATTGTGGAATTTTTTATCCAAGAAAAAACAGTAGGATTTTTTTTTTCCAGAATTATGAGAAATTTTAATTAAGAAGGAAAGGATACGGGAATTTTTCTAGAATTATCAAACCTAAAATGATCTTCTGAAGCCTTTGAAGTGAAGTGAAAGTTGTTCACTCATGTCTGACTCTTTGTGACCCCATGGACTCTACAGTCCATGGAATTCTCCAGGTCAGAATACTGGAGTGGGTAGGCTATCCCTTCTCCAGGGGATCTTCCCAACCCAGGGATCGAATCCAGGTCTCCCACATTGCAGGCGAATTCTTTACCAGCTGAGCCACCAGGGAAGCCCTGAAGTTCTTAGGTATCCTAATGAAAACCTTTCAGCAGATAACTTCTTAATGATAAAGAACATATTTTTTTCTCTATGCTCTTTCATTTTTTTTTTAGAAAAATTAATTTACATTTTCTCTTAATAATGTCTCATCATGTGTTATTGTTTTTAAGCCAAAAGATTATGCTTCATGAGTATTGAATAGAAGCTTCCTGCTTCATTTTAAGATTACTCATGTTCATGGACAAAGAAAAACTTCCTCATTATTTGTTACAGGTCTAACGTTAGGTGTGCTGCACATTCTCGGTTTAAACATGCCAAGAAAATCCACTGCCCTATGGTCGTAGCCTTGAGCCAGGACTGTTAGATAGAATAGGAGGTTGATGGCTTACTCTTAAGCTGTTCACTTTTGCTAGAAAATGTCTGTTAAAGCTTGATGGTTTCTGAGCTATTAAGGAGTATCACGCAACAAAATTCTATTGCCTTTCCCATCTTTTGAGATGGAAAGCAGTACAAGTACAGAACTTCAGGGAGTTTAAGTACAGTCTGTCTTCCAGAGCATTTTCTCATTATTTATAGAACTAATCATTTCCCTTAAGAGTTTGCTTTGGTTTTGAAGTTCAGTCTCACTGTAGAATTTATCTATGCTCAACAGAACCCTGGTATCACCTTGAGCCTCTTGAAGTTCATCTTTGGCTCTGGGTCATCTTGGGATCTTTTTTTTTTTTTTCATTCTGTTTCCCTTCCTATAACTTTAGCTTTCGGTTATTACATTCTAAGTCGCTGCTTGTAGTATTTAAAATTTCTCTTCTACTTGGTTCTCAATTACTGAATGAAACATAGTGTGTTTTTGCCAAACGTTCTGTTCTTGTTTCCTCTCCTTTTAGAGGAATCTTTTAAAAGACAGTAGTTTCACTAGGCCCCTCTCAAATGTCTAGAGATGTCTAAAAGCAACTGGATTACAGAGTTATCTATTATAGTACTTGGCTAAACTTGATTGCCTCACTGCGGCTGAGTTGACAGCCAGCAGTCACTACTCAAGGACAAAGTGTGGCACCGGGATGGACTTCCTCTTCGAACAACTCTGATGTCAATTTACTATACTTAAATAAACTAATGTTCAAGTACCATTTCATGAGCTTGTTCACCTAAGAATTTAGATAAGAAAATATCTTTTTGAATTTTTCTGGAAATAAATTCTGTTCCATTGTGTAGGCCAAAAAATTTTTTTCCTCATTTTTCCCTTTTATTTCAGCTTTCAATAAATTTTCTTATGCTCATTATAATTCCTTGATTTATTACAGAAAACAGTATACTTTTGTGAATCACCACATTTCAGGCACCTAGTATTCAACATTTTTTAATTCAGAAAATTTGATGCAAAGTACCTACACAGATAACCACACTTTTACCAGAGCCTTTAGCTCAGTAGTAAAGTCCATCCCGTGAAAGTCTTTTGTAATCAAGTTATGGAAAAGTTCTTTATTTAATAAGTTAAATAATAGTATCACAATGACTAGTTAAACACACGTAGCTCTTTGAACTTGCCTTATGAATACCATTCATACTTGTGTGCTTTATTTCCATTGTGGGTAGTAATCCTTTACCAGTTCAGTTCAGTTCAGTCGCTCAGTCGTGTCTGGCTCTTTGCGACCCCATGAATCGCAGCATGCCAGGCCTCCCTGTCCATCACCAACTTCCGGAGTTCACTCAGACTCGCATCCATCGAGTCCGTGATGCCATCCAGCCATCTCATCCTCTGTCGTCCCCTTCTTCTCCTGCCCCCAATCCCTCCCAGCATTAAAGTCTTTTCCA
>SJYV01002624.1:1224197-1271003 GCA_006410875.1 Neotragus pygmaeus
ATGTGTCGAGGTCGCCATCTCCCCAGGTCTGGGCTGTGTGCCACGGTCGCACTGTCATGAGGTCCGGCCTGTGTTCCACCCTCGGCTTGCAACCTGTTCCCGTCTCTGTGCCACAGTTCCTCTTTGCCAAATCCAGGCTGTGTGCCGTGGTAGCCTTCTCAAGCAGTCTGGGCAGTGTGCCATGGTTGCCTGTGCTGAGGTCCGGGCTGTATGCCGTGGTCGCCCTGAGACGATGTCCAGCCTGTGTTCCGCAGTCGCCCTGCACCGAGGTCCGGCCTGTGTGCCACAGTGTCCCTGTGCTGAGGTCCACCCTGTGTGCCGCGGTCACCCTGCACCGAGGTCCAGCCTCTGTGCCACTGTCGCCCTATGCTGAGGTCAGTCCTGAGTGTCACCGTCACCTTGCTCCGAGGTCTGGACTGTGTTCCGCGGTCGGCTAGCGACAAGTTGCAGGCTGTGTGATGCGGTCGCCCTTCACTGAGTTTCAGGCTGTGTGCCTCGTTTACCCTTCATGGAGGTCCGAGATGTGTGTGCCTTGCTCACTCTGAGGCAAGTTCTGACCTGTTTGCCATAGTCACCCTGCCCGAGGTCCGGTCTGTGTTCCGTGGTCATCTAGCGACAAGTTCTGAGCTCTGTACCCCGGTCGCACTGCACAGAATTCCAGGATGTGTGCCGCGCTCGACTCTCGCAGATGTCCGACCTTAGTGCCACGGTCGCCCAGTGCAGAAGTCCGGGCTGTGTTCCGCAGTTGGCTAGTGATGAGTTCCAAGCTCTGTGCCACGGTGGCCTTGCACAGATTTTTGGGCTATGTGCTGCGGTCGCCCTTCACTGAGTTTGGGCTGTGTGCCACGGTCACCCTGTGCCGAATTCTGGTCTGTGTGCCACAGTAGCCTTGAACCGAGTTCCGGACTCTCTGCCTCGGTAGATTTGCGCTGAGTTCCGGGCTGAGTGCTGCAGTTGCCATGCACCAATGTCCAGTCTTTGTGCCACAGTCGCCATGCCCCGAGGTCGGTGAGGTGTGCCAGGGTTGCCCTGCACTGAGGTCCATGCTGTGTGCCTCAGTCGCTCTTCACTGTGGTTCAGGCTGTGTGCCGCGGTCTCCCTTCACTGGTGTTCGGGCTATGTGCTGCGGTCGCCTTGTGCCGAAGTCCGGTCTGAGTGCCACTATAGCCTTGAACTGAGTTCCGTGTTGTATCCTGCCATAGCCTTGTGCCAAGGACCGGGCTGTGTGCTGCAGTCGCCCTTCTTTGCAGACCGGGCTATGTGCCATGGTCGCACTGTGCCGAGGTTCGGGTTGTGTGCCATGTTAGCCTTGCGCCAAGGTTCAGGCTGTGTGCCTAGGTCGCTCTTCACTGTGGTTGGGGCTGTGTACCGTGGTCGCCCTTCACTAAGGTTCGGGCTGTGTGCTGCGGGCGCCCTGAGCAGTGGTCCATGCTGTGTGCCGCGGTCACCCTGCGCCGAGGTCTGGCCTGTGTGCTGCGGTCGCCCTGTGTCGAGGTCCAGGCTGTGTTCCACCATGGGCTGGAGGCGAGTTTCATCCTGTTTGCAATGGTCACCCTGCGCTGAGGCCTGGGCTGTGTTCCATGGTCGGCTAGTGACAAGTTCCAAGCTCTGTTACCCGGTCACCCTGCACAGATTTCTGGGCTGTGTGCCGCACTCGCCTCGTGCAGAGATCCGGATTGTGTGCCACCGTCACTCTGTTCCAAGGTCCGGGTTGTGTGTCGAGGTAGTCTTCTTCAGAGGTCCGTGCTGTTTGCCACAGTCACCCTGTTCCGAGGTCCGGGATGTGTGCCGCGGTCGCCATCTCCCCAGGTTCGGGCTGTGTGCCACGGTCGCCCTGTGACAAGGCCTGGTCTTTGTGCCACNTGGCTTGGAGAATTTTGAGCATTACTTTACTAGCATGTGAGATGAGTGCAATTGTGCAGTAGTTTGAGACTCCCATATATCTTTTGTGGCAAAAAAAAGAAAAAAGGAAACAAAATGATATAATCTAAAGCAAAAATCGTAGACTTTTATTTAAATAAAAAATATGGTATGGAAATCAAAATATATGCTAAGAATCTGCAGTTGAGGTGTGCTTGAGAATGAATACCTTGGCTGACAGACATATAAACTGATACTTTATATTAAGGATTCATTAACATATAAACACGGAGAAGACAATGGCAAGCCACTCCAGTACTCTTGCCTGGAGAATCCCATGGATGGAGGAGCCTGCTAGGCTGCAGTCCAGGGGGTTGCGAAGAGTCAGATATGACTGAGCGACTTCACTTTCACATTTCACTTTCATGCGTTGGAGAAGGAAATGGCAGCCCACTCCAGTGTTCTTCCCTGGAGAATCCCAGGGACAGGGGAGCCTGTTGGGCTGCCATCTATGGGGTCGCACAGAGTCAGACACAACTGAAGTGACTTAGCAGCAGCAGCAGCAGCGGCAACATATAAACAAGTGGTTTACTTTTAGTGTCAGAAGTGACATTAAAGTTAATTCTTGGCCCTGGAATCAAGTGCTCAGAGATATTAACTTAATGAAAAATGAAAATATGAATTTTTTTACAGTGAAAGAGAATTTTTGCTTATTATCTAAAAATAATGTAACTTTTAAAAATGATTATTTTTTATTTGCTAAATCTGTGTCATATGAGGAAAGTAAGATTTTAAACTAGACATTGCTAATATTTTACAGCATTAGAGAGTTTGAGAGCAAAGGTTGTTTTGTCTATCTGTGCATTTGGTGAATATATTTTATTCCACTGGTTTAGCATTAATTTGTCACTGAATATGAAAACAATCTCTATACTAGGAATATCTATCACCCCTTTGATTTCTAGAGTACACTGGCTAATACGACTAGCAAGATTTGTGTCTCCATTACTTGCACAGTTACATAGGCAGCCTTCTGAATTTTTTTAATGGTAACTTTCTCCCCAAGTGTTCTAAAATCAAGGGTATATTAATAATGATATAATACAAATCTCAAGCTGTATAGCAAACTAGTACTAAATAGTCCAGCTAAATATTATTAATAATTTGATCATAAAAGTATATCTTGAGAACTGTGACTTCAATATCATAAAGAGGAAAGAAGTAATTTAAACTAATAATCCAGTATTTTAATAATTCTGCTTCCAATCTATACCCAGTATACGTATAAAGTTTTCAGTTTTATTTTATTTATTTTAAAATATTTATTGAGATACAATTGTGTAAGCTTGCTGAGTACAATGTGTTGATTTGATTACATATATATTTTAATATGAATACCCTTATCAGTTTAGTTTAGTTCAGTAGCTCAGTCATGTCCGACTTTGCAGCCCCGTGGACTGCAGCACACCAGGCTTCCTTGTCCATCACCAACTCCCAGAGTTTACTCAAACTCATGTCCATTGAGTCGGTGATGCCATCCAACCATCTCATCCTCTGTCGTCCCCTTCTCCTCCTGCCCTCAATCTTTCCCAGCATCAGGGTCTTTGCAGATGAGTCAGCTCTTCACATCAGGTGGCTAATGTATTGGAGTTTCAGCTTTAGCATCAGTCCTTTCAATGAACACCCAGAACTGATTTCCTTTAGGATGGACTGGTTGGATGTCCTTGCAGTCCAAGGGACTCTCCAGAGTCTTTTCCAACACCACAGTTCAAATGCATCAATTCTTTGGTGCTCAGCTTTCTTTATGGTCCAACTCTGACACCTAATACTCTGGAAAAACCATAGCCTTGACTAGATGGACCTTTGTTGGCAAAGTAAGGTCTCTGCTTTTTAATATGCTATCTATGTTGGTGATAACTTTTCTTCCAAGGAGCAAACGCCTTTTAATTTCATGGCTGCAGTCACCATCTGCAGTGATTTTGGAGACCCCTCAAAATAAAGTCCGCCACTGTTTCCACTGTTTCCCCATCTATGTGCCATGAAGTAATGGAACCAGATGCCATGATCTTAGTTTTTGGAATGTTGAGTTTTAACCCCACTTTTCTTCTCACTTTCATCAAGAAGAGACTCTTTAGTTCCTCTTTGTCATAAGTGAGATGTCATCTGCATATCAGAGGTCATTGATATTTCTCCTGGCAATCTTGATTCCATCTTCTGCCTAATCCAGCCCAGTGTTTCTCATGATG
This sequence comes from Neotragus pygmaeus, assembly GCA_006410875.1. Taxonomy (NCBI): domain Eukaryota; kingdom Metazoa; phylum Chordata; class Mammalia; order Artiodactyla; family Bovidae; genus Neotragus; species Neotragus pygmaeus. Next base: position 1,228,304 of record SJYV01002624.1, read on the forward strand.
TACTCTGAATAACTTAAATAAGCAGGGTGACAATATACAGCCTTGACATACTTCTTTCCCAATTGGGAACCATTCTTTTCTTCCATGTCCAGTTCTAACTGTTGCTTCCTGACCTGCATATAGATTTCTCAGGAGGGAGATCAGGTGGTCTGGTATGCCCATCTCTTTAAGAATTTTCCACAGTTTGTTGTGATACACACAGTCAAAAGCTTTTGCATAGCCAATAAAGCAAAAGGGGATGTTTTTCTGGAACTCTTGCTTTTTTGAGAATCCAATGGATGTTGGCAATTTGAACTCCAGTTCCTCTGCCTTTTCTAAATCCAGCTTGAACATATGGAAGTTCACAGTTCATGTACTATAGAAGGGTGGCTTGGAGATTTTTGAGCATTACTTTACTAGCATGTGAGATGAGTGCAATTGTGTGGTAGTTTGAGCATTCTTTGACATTGTCTTTCTTTGGGATTAGAATGAAAACTGACCTTTTCCAGCCTTGTGGCCACTGTTGAGTTTCCAAATTTGCTGGCATATTGAGTGCAGCACTTTCACAGCATCATCTTTCAGGATTTGAAATAGCTCAATTCCTTCACCTCCACTAGCTTTGTTCTTAGTTATGCTTCCTAAGGCCCACTTGACTTCACATTCCAGGATGTCTGCCTCTGGGTGAGTGATCACACCATCGTGTTTATCCGGGTCATGAAGATCTTTTTTGTATAGTTCTGTGTATTCTTGCCACCTCTTCTTAATATCACCTGCTTCTGTTAGGTCCATACCATTTCTGTCTTTTATTGAGCTCATCTTTGCGTGAAATGTTCCCTTGGTATCTCTAATTTTCCTGAAGAGATCTCTAGTCTTTCCCATTCTGTTGTTTACTCTATTTCTTTGCATTGATCATTAAGGAAGGCTTTCTTATCTCTCCTTACTATTCTTCGGAACTCTGCATTCAAATGAGTATATCTTTCCTTTTCTCCTTTGCTTTTTACTTCTCTTCTTTTCACAGCTATTTGTAACACCTCCTCAGGCAACCATTTTGCCTTTTTGCATTTCTTTTTCTTGGGGATGCTCTTGATCCCTGCCTCCTGTTCAGTGTCATGAATCTCTATCCATAGTTCATCAGGCACTCTGTCTGTCAGATCGAATCCATTAAACCTATTTCTCACTTCTACTGTATAATGATAAGGGATTTGATTTAGGTCATATCTGAATGGTCTACTGGTTCCCTACTTTCTTCAGTTTAAGTTTGAATTGGTAATAACGAGTTCATGATGTGAGCGACAGTCAGCTCCCAGTGTTGTTTTTGCTGACTGTATAGAGCTTCCCCATCTTTGGCTGCAAAGAATATAATTGATCCGGTTTCGATATTGATTATCTGGTGATGTCCATGTGTAGAGTCTTCTCTTGTTTGTTGCAAGAGGGTGTTTGCTATGAACAATGCGTTCTCTTGGCAAAAGTCTATTAGCCTTTACTCTGCTTCATTCCGTATTCCAAATTTGCCTGTAACTCTAGGTATTTCTTGACTTCCTACTTTTGCATTCCAGTCCCCTATAATGAAAAGGACATCTTTTTTGGCTGTTAGTTCTAGAAGGTCTTATAGGTCTTCATAGAACCATTCATCTTCAGCTTCTTCAGCGTTACTAGTCGGGGCATGAGTGAGTGAGTGATAGTTGCTCAGTCATGCCTGACTCTTTGCAACTCCATGAACTGTAGCCTTCCAGGCTCCTCTGTCCATGGAATCATTCCTCCAGGAATGATTACTGGAGTGGGTTGCCATTTCCTTCTCCACTGGTCAGGGCATAGACTTAGATTTCTGTGATAGTAAGTGGTTTGCCTTGGAAACGAACAGAGATCATTCTGTTGATCCAAGTCCTGCATTTCAGACTCTTTTGTTGACTATGAGGGCTACTCCATTTCTTCTAAGGGATTCTTGCCCATAGTAGTAGATGTAATAGGCATCTGAGTTAAATTCACCCATTCCAGTCCATTTTAGTTCGTTGATTCCTAAAATGTCGATCTTCACTCTTGACATCTCTTGTGTGACTGCTTCCAATTTACCTTTATTCATGGACTTAACAATCCAGGTTCCTATGCAATATTGCTCTTTACAGCATCAGAGTTTGCTTACATCACCAGTCACATCCACAACTGTGTGTTGTGTTGTTTTCGCTTTGGCTCCATCTCTTCATTTTACTGGAGTTATTTCTCTACTGATCTCCAGTAGCATATTGGGCACGTACTGACCTGGGAAGTTCATCTTTCAGTGTCCTATCTTTTTGCCTTTTAATACTACTCATGGAGTTCTCAAGGCAAGAATAGTGAAGTGGTTTGCCATTATCTTCTCCAGTGGACCACGTTTTGTCAGAAATCTCCACCATGACCTGTCTATCTTGGATGGCCCTACATGGCATGGCTCATAGTTTCATTGAGTTAGACAAAGCTGTGGTCCATGTGATCAGATTAGTTTTCTGTGATTGTCATTTTCAGTCTGTCTGCCCTCTGATGGAGAAGGATAAGAGGCTTATGGAAGCTTCCTGATGGGAGAGTCAGACTGAGGCAGAAACTGGGTCTTGTTCTGATCAGGAAGTAGGGGGACATAACTCAAATCTTTAATCCAGTTTTCTGTTGATGGGTGGGGCTGTGTTCCCTCCCTGTTATTTACCTGGGGCCAAACTATGATGGAGGTAATGAAGATAATGGAGAGATACTTCAAGGTTCCCATGCATGCAGTGCTACACTCAGTACTCTCAACCCTGCACCAGGCCACTGGTGATGCACGCTTCTGCTGGAGCCTCCTGGACACTCCTGGGCAAGTGTGAGTCAGTCTCTTGTGGGGTCACTGCTCCTTTGTCCTGGATCCTGATGAGCACAAGGCTTGTTTGTGCCTTCCAAGAGTCTGTTTCCCCAGTCTTGTGTACGTTCTGGCAGCTCTATGGTGGGGTTAATGGTGACCTCCTCCAAGAGGGCTTATGCCATACCCAGGTGTACTGCACCCAAAGCCCCTGCCCCTATGGCAGTCCACTGCTGACCTGTACCTCCAGAGTCACTCAAACACAGTTCTGTCTCAGTCTCTGTGGGGTCTCTGGGTCCTTGTTCATGCAAGGTTTGTTTGAGCCCGCTGAGCATCTCTAGCAGGTATGGGGTTTGATTCTATGCAGTTTCATCCTTCCTTCCATCTTTTTGGGGCTTCTCCTTTGCCCTTGGATGTGGGGTATCTCCTCAAAGCTGCTCCAGCGCCATGCAACCACCACTCCAGTATCTACCACCTTGCTGGGGCTTCTCTGCCCTTGGACATGGGGTATCTCCTCAAAGTTGCTCCACTGCCAGGCGGCCGGGACTCCAGTGCCTACCATCTTGCTGGGGCTTCTCTGCCCTTGGATGTGAAGCTAATGAACACTTCTGTCATATTACATAGTTATGTTATAATTTTTTTTTATGGTGGGAACGTTTAAGATCAAGTCTTTTAGCAACTTTGAAGTTTATGCAGTATTGTCTATACGGTTTTCAGTTGTTTTGATGCTTTGTTTGTATCAAGTCATAAGAGACTACTTTCAGATCATTTAATGACAGATAATATAACTTCTAGAAGATGAGAATTAGTCCGGCTATATGAGTGCTTGTACTTACAGTTTTGAGGATTTAATATGAAAGCTCACAAAATCATTGGTCACCGTGTTGGAGTTATGCTGCTGGTGCTTTCTCGTTGCCAAGTCTTGTCCAGCTTCTTTGTAACCATGCAGTTCTCCAGGCAAGAATACTGGAGTGGGTTGCCATTTTCCTCTNTAGATGTAATAGGCATCTGAGTTAAATTCACCCATTCCAGTCCATTTTAGTTCGTTGATTCCTAAAATGTCGATCTTCACTCTTGACATCTCTTGTGTGACTGCTTCCAATTTACCTTTATTCATGGACTTAACAATCCAGGTTCCTATGCAATATTGCTCTTTACAGCATCAGAGTTTGCTTACATCACCAGTCACATCCACAACTGTGTGTTGTGTTGTTTTCGCTTTGGCTCCATCTCTTCATTTTACTGGAGTTATTTCTCTACTGATCTCCAGTAGCATATTGGGCACGTACTGACCTGGGAAGTTCATCTTTCAGTGTCCTATCTTTTTGCCTTTTAATACTACTCATGGAGTTCTCAAGGCAAGAATAGTGAAGTGGTTTGCCATTATCTTCTCCAGTGGACCACGTTTTGTCAGAAATCTCCACCATGACCTGTCTATCTTGGATGGCCCTACATGGCATGGCTCATAGTTTCATTGAGTTAGACAAAGCTGTGGTCCATGTGATCAGATTAGTTTTCTGTGATTGTCATTTTCAGTCTGTCTGCCCTCTGATGGAGAAGGATAAGAGGCTTATGGAAGCTTCCTGATGGGAGAGTCAGACTGAGGCAGAAACTGGGTCTTGTTCTGATCAGGAAGTAGGGGGACATAACTCAAATCTTTAATCCAGTTTTCTGTTGATGGGTGGGGCTGTGTTCCCTCCCTGTTATTTACCTGGGGCCAAACTATGATGGAGGTAATGAAGATAATGGAGAGATACTTCAAGGTTCCCATGCATGCAGTGCTACACTCAGTACTCTCAACCCTGCACCAGGCCACTGGTGATGCACGCTTCTGCTGGAGCCTCCTGGACACTCCTGGGCAAGTGTGAGTCAGTCTCTTGTGGGGTCACTGCTCCTTTGTCCTGGATCCTGATGAGCACAAGGCTTGTTTGTGCCTTCCAAGAGTCTGTTTCCCCAGTCTTGTGTACGTTCTGGCAGCTCTATGGTGGGGTTAATGGTGACCTCCTCCAAGAGGGCTTATGCCATACCCAGGTGTACTGCACCCAAAGCCCCTGCCCCTATGGCAGTCCACTGCTGACCTGTACCTCCAGAGTCACTCAAACACAGTTCTGTCTCAGTCTCTGTGGGGTCTCTGGGTCCTTGTTCATGCAAGGTTTGTTTGAGCCCGCTGAGCATCTCTAGCAGGTATGGGGTTTGATTCTATGCAGTTTCATCCTTCCTTCCATCTTTTTGGGGCTTCTCCTTTGCCCTTGGATGTGGGGTATCTCCTCAAAGCTGCTCCAGCGCCATGCAACCACCACTCCAGTATCTACCACCTTGCTGGGGCTTCTCTGCCCTTGGACATGGGGTATCTCCTCAAAGTTGCTCCACTGCCAGGCGGCCGGGACTCCAGTGCCTACCATCTTGCTGGGGCTTCTCTGCCCTTGGATGTGAAGCTAATGAACACTTCTGTCATATTACATAGTTATGTTATAATTTTTTTTTATGGTGGGAACGTTTAAGATCAAGTCTTTTAGCAACTTTGAAGTTTATGCAGTATTGTCTATACGGTTTTCAGTTGTTTTGATGCTTTGTTTGTATCAAGTCATAAGAGACTACTTTCAGATCATTTAATGACAGATAATATAACTTCTAGAAGATGAGAATTAGTCCGGCTATATGAGTGCTTGTACTTACAGTTTTGAGGATTTAATATGAAAGCTCACAAAATCATTGGTCACCGTGTTGGAGTTATGCTGCTGGTGCTTTCTCGTTGCCAAGTCTTGTCCAGCTTCTTTGTAACCATGCAGTTCTCCAGGCAAGAATACTGGAGTGGGTTGCCATTTTCCTCTGCAGGACTTCTTCCCGGACCAGGATCAAACCCGTGTGTCCTGCATTGGCAGGTCGATTCTTTACCACTGAGCCACTTAAGGAAGCTCTGTTGCAGGTAGACAAGTAGGTAAACGTAACATACACAAAACATTCAGTGAAAATAAATGTAATATAAGGCTTGTATTAAATCAGTCTTTGCAAAGGTGTAACACTACCAGTAATCTTAGAATAATGAGAAGAAAGAAAAATTGCTTGGAGAGAAAACCTATTGACATAGACAGGGCCCTTTTATCCATCAAGCATTATAGGCATAGTACTTTCAGGGATCCATGAGAAGGTTTTGAGTTCTTTTAAAGTATGAAGAAAAACATGAACTTTTATATTGAAGAAAATGGTTTAGTATATAATGCTATTATTTTTATATTTGTACCACTGGACTCAAAAAATATAGTTTTAAATATATTATGTATTTTTAAACTATTATTATCATAAATTTTTTAATGGTGAGAAGGGGGTTTATGAAGACAAAATTTCTTAGGGCCCAGGAAGATGATTATGTAGCCCTGGTGGTGGGTAAAACAGTAAATAATTTTGAAAGAATTTCACGTTGTTAGTTGCCTTTTATATAGAGCTGCTACTTGGAGAAGGCAATGGCAATCCACTCCAGTACTCTTGCCTGGAAAATCCCATGGACTTTACCGTGGAGAGGAGCCTGGTAGGCTGCAGTCCATGGGGTCACATAGAATCAGACACGACTGAGCGGCTTCACTTTCTCTTTTCACTTTCATGCATTGGAGAAGGCAATGGCAACCCACTCCAGTGTTCTTGCCTGGAGAATCCCAGGGACGGGGGAGCCTGGTGGGCTGCCGTCTATGGGGTTGCACAGAGTCGGACACGACTGACGTGCTTTAGCAGCAGCAGCACTGCTTCCCTTCTTTCTCTTCTCCAATCCTCTCACCTACTCTCTTACGTTCCATGTTTAATTATTCTGTGTCTGAGGTCAGAATGTTATTCTTATTTATAGGTCACTTTAAAAATATAATCCTCTAGTAGCTTGAATCATGATATTGAACAACCGATCCCAATATTCATTTACCTTCTCATCCAAAACAAAGATCAGGTTACTATTTACTTCATACAGTAATTTGTGTATTGTATGCAGTGTAGCAGTTTACATAAAGGTAGAAGTTTCTAGTAACTCTGTGTAATGCAATTAACTATAAGAAAATAAATTTAATAAAAATATGAAAGGAACAAAAATGATGTTCATATAGTACTGTTTTTCTTTCCGTATTTTATTTCTTGTTTACTTGTTGAGCACTTCATTCAGATATAGTGAAACAATCAAAAACTGACATCAAAAAGAAAACTTTCGATTATTTGTAACTGAGATGCTTTTTAAGTTTAATATATTAGCTATATATATATGTACATTTTGTATCTTTAAATATTTCTCACAGAGATACTATTTATTATTTTTTGAGGAAAATATATTATATGCCTTTAGATTTTCCTTTGTAATTTTAAAAGAATACAATTGCCCCTTCATCTGATTTTGAATAAGTGCTGCGATTCATGGGGTCACAAAGAGTCAGACACGACTGAGCGACTGAACTGAACTGAACTGAAGTATTTTTGTTACTTGCAAATAGCTACCAGATTTCCATAGTAGAGAAGGGAATTTTTATATGATCCCTGTAATTATAAAGAGATTTCCTTAGTGAGTGAAGTGCCTCATTTATGCACCTCTACTGAAAAAATAAAAACAACATTGTAGTAAATATTATATGAGTAGCAATAGTAAAAAAAAAAAAATTGCAAGATCAGGACAACCAGAAATCATCGAAAGAAATATGAATACAGCAAAACCACTAGAAATGGCACAAATCCAATTTAGGATTAAAATTAACACAGTCCTATTTTCATGTCCAAACACCTGGCTATATAGCTAAAAGGGAAAAGTAGGTTGGATAGTTATTTTGGGGATTGTGATAAGAACCTTAGACCTTGTAGCTTAGCTACAAATAGGCTCAACTTCTGTACTGGACTATACAAGTGGAACTGTATTGGTGTTCTGGTGTACCCTAAGTAGTTTGAATTGTTGTTTGTTTTTTTTTTTAATTTATAAGCTATTTGTGAAGTTATATGTGTATATAAATTCAAGATTAACTTTTATTTTCATTACTCATTGTAATGTTCATTGTTATATGCTTTCTTGTCTGAAAGAAGACAAGAAATAGAGCCTGCATTGGTGAAACATGTTAGCATTTGATAGGCCTCTAGGTTTATAATGGGAAAAAGTTTAGAAATTGGGTATAATTCTCACTGTGGTTTTTTGTTTCTGCTTTCTCAAACTGTGTTAAATCTTTGAGAAATAGTTCAGCTGTCCTTTTACTTCTCACATGAAGTTCTATATGCTACTATGTTCTTCATTGTATGTTCAATTACTTCTCTTTCATTCTAAGCACCCTCTACATTTAGTCTTTACTTCAACACTCTCCAATACTGTCTGCACCCAGGTGTATTATGACTACCAGAATGACAGGAGAAAATTGTCACAAAGGAGGCCGTGTTTTACCTACATCTTAAATGCCGCATCCTTTAGGGTAGTGATAGGGGAGAGAAGTCGTCTCAATTAAGCTAACATTTATGCAATATTTTAGGTATGAAATATGCTAGATGAAAACATGAAAAGGGCACATTTTATCTTTGAGAATTCACAATCTCAGAAAATAGATATGCATAACAATCCTAATTAAGGCTTTGATAATACTGTGGTGAGTGTTAAAAGTGGAGGGGTTTATGATATGCTATGGGAATTTATGGGCTTCTCTGATCAACTGGTAAACAATCTGCCTGCAGTGCAGGAGACCCCGCTTTGATTAACGGATGGGGAAGATCCCCTGGAGAAGGGTTAGGCTACTCACTCCATTATTCTTGGGCTTCTGTGGTGGCTCAAACGGTAAAGAATCCACCTGCAAAAAAAAAAAAGAATCCACCTGCAGTGTGGGAGACCTGGCTTCAATCCCTGGGTTGGGAAGATTCCCTGGAGGAGGACATAGCTACTCTCTCCAGTATTCTTTCCTGGAGAATCCCCATGGACAGAGGAGCCTGGTGGGCTCTACAGTCCATTGGGTGACAGAGTCGGACACAACTGAGTGATTAAACACAACTCATGGGAGTTTATGGGGGAAGAACAGCATTTTCTGACTGAAGAAGAAAAGGAGCAAATGGTTCCAGAGCAGTGCTGCTGAAAATGTGGTCTGTGCTTCATCAAGAAAGTCTTGGTAGGAAAAGAACATCAGCTGAACTCAACTTAAGGGTGCTTATTCATAGGACTGATTCCATTTGGGGGCAGCTTGTTGTGGATTGGTGCTTTGAGGACTGCTCCTCAAACACATCCAGTTTATGTGTGCAAATCACAATAAATTAAAAATGAGTTTGATTCATTTCAAATGTGGGGCAGTAGGGCATCTCTTGGAGGGTTTCACTGAGAGGGTGGAAGTGAAGAAGCGCTTTCTAAAAACGAAAACAGATAAGCTTAGTCTTGAAGGATAGCTATGATTTGAAAATGCAAGATGATGTGGAGAGAAATTGAGTGTAAGGGGATATTCCAAGCAGAGCAAAAGGAAAGAGCTCAGAAAAAGGAACACATCTAGATATGGCTGTGAAAATTTGTACACAATGTACTCCTGTTTATGTGTATTCAGGAAATTTCTAGGTATGTGTGTGGTGGTGGTTGTTAGTCTCTAAGTCATGTCTCTCTTTGGGACCCCATGGACTGCAGCCTGCCGGGCTCCTCTGTCCTCCACTGTCTCCCAGAGTTTGCTCAAATATATGTCCATTGAGTTGGTAATACTATAACCATCTCATCCCCTGCCGACTCCTTCTCCTTTTGCCTTCAATCTTTCCGAGCATTGGAGTCTTTTCTACTGAGTCAGCTCTTCATAGCAGGTGGCCAGAGTATTGGAGCTTCAGCTTTAGTAACAATAAGTAATATTGGTTATTTGATTACAGTGTGCTTTCAAAGAATCTAGCGAAAAGGAAATAATATTTATCAAAAGGTAAATATGGGCTAGGAATTCTGTTAAACCTCTGTATTTGTTGGGTCATGTAATGTTTACCTCTGAAAACACAGTATCATTATTTTCATTTTCTTGATATGGATACCAAAGCAGAGAGAATAAAATAAAGTCACAAGTCCAGTAAGAATGGGACTGACTCAAAAGGCCATATTTTAGTGGAATAAAGTTGGAAAATGAGATTAATGGCAGATTGTAGGAGGCCTTGAGTATTATCAGAAACTTGGAGTTTATCATCTGTAATTGTTGGGGAACCATGAAAGGACAGAGGTGTATAAATGGCTTTATAAACATACTGTTTCATGAATTAAACATTAATTTATGATTTAGTTTTGACTCTAAATACGTGTCTTACGATAGAAAGCAAAAAAGTCTAATCCTAATTTGTCTCCAGACCAAATCTGTGGAAGCAGAATTGAACCAGGGTTTAATGTGGGATGGAATGAGAATAAGGGGAGATGGGCCCCCTGCTTGAACAAATCCTTCAAATATTTTGGCCAGTAATTGACTGATTTGTGGTTTAAATAAACACATAAAGTATCAAGTAAGTTCTGTGAAATAAGACCAACCATTTTTTCCTCTGTTCTGTATCAGGAAAAAAAAAGATGCTACTGAGGACTGGATTATACAGAGGTTGCAGTAGGCCTGTGAAGAGTATGAGAAAGGAGCAGGAATATCTATGTTTACTTTTCATGCTCAAATATGAAAAAAATAGTTTTTACTTGCTTCAAAGTACTTGCAGTATATTTTCTTCCCTGCCTTAACATTATTCCACCACACCAGTCAAAATGTGGCAAAATCAAATAGATAGTTGAGCATTTTGGAAACATCAACAAAAAGAAATCTTATTTGGCTTCTTGTTCCTAGAAATGCTGAGTTGAGCTGTGAAACAGAGCAGTTTACCTCAAGTAGAAAAGGCATCATATGAAATCTGGATTATACCAGTTAATATTAAAAGTAGTTGAGATTTTAGCACAGTTGTTGAAAAATCCAGATAAAAGGAAAGAAGGAAAAAAAGAAGGAAGGAAGGAAGGGAAAGAAATTAAAGTTATGTACCTGGGATTATTGTCATTTCTCCCCATTTTCTTCAAAATGTCATTTTCAATTGAGAATAAAACTATCTAATTGATTTTTAGTTTATATGTACATATATATATGTGAGATACATATGTATAGTGTGTGTGTGTAAGTATATATTATTAGAAATTAGTCAATTATATTGACTTTTGTATGCAGAATTTATTTTTAATGTCATCTATATTATTTACATCTAGCTGCGGCTTAATTTACAGATATACTTTTCACAGTAAGAGGGATCACTGCCCATTTGGTGGTGGCAGAGTACCTAGAAAAAACCTATTCCTTAGGGACAGACAGGCCATTTAATCCATTTTAGTGAAGGCAAATAATACAAACTCATAACCTGTTTCATATTTGTATCCATTTTTAAAAATTTAAATACAGAATGGTAAGAGTTTTAGAACAGTTAAAGCTTGAAGGTAAGATAGTTACATGCTGTTTTTTTGTTTTAATTTTCCACTCATAGGACTATAGCATTTTAAACCTGGCCTTAGCTCTTAGAGGTCTTTTATTCCACAACTCTCATTTTTGATACAGGAAAAATAAAGTTCATAGAGGTTAAGAGACTCACTTATGAAAAAAGTAGTGGCTTTTGCTCCATTCCTGTGTGATTGGGAGAATGATGGTGCAACTTTAAAGAGGAAAAGCAAACATGAGCCAAGAGCAACAGCTGGTTGGGGTGACAGGATTCTGATTTCACATGTATGTGTGTTGGGTTTGATGTACTGAGATATTTAGGTGGAAAACAGACTATTAGAAATGCATGATTGAAACTTTCCTGCCAAGAGATAGACATGTGAAAATTACATGCATATATCCAAAATTTCAAATTAATTTACTTCACAAATATTTATTAAGCATTTACAATTCCTCAAGGAAGTAAACCTAGGCCAAATTTTAAAGCTTGAATTTATTTTGAAAGAGGCAGAGAAGTGAGAAAATGAATAGTGTGTGGCCTAGAGAAAGCAAGGAGTTAAGTGATGATTCTATTGCTAAGTGGAGTGGAAAGTGATGATTCCTAAGTTCGTGGATTATTCAAAGGAGTTTTTTTTTTTTTTTTTTTTTTTGAAAGCTGAGTGAATGCTACTGAAAGATCTTCATATAAAAGTCAAGAACAGACCCCTAAAACAGAGAGTTTAGGAAGAAAAGTAAGAAATTATTCTGGCTGTTAAATATATTTTAGAGAATTTAAGGTCTTAACAGGCAATATTGGGGGTAAGAATGAACAGCAGAGGATGGGCCACCAGAAATTCAGGTAAAGAGTTATCAGTCATCTCAAATATTTTGAAGTCATGAAATATATTGGCTTCAGCAATTTGAAGATGATTTGTTTTCCCTCTAGGACCTCGAATAATGCTTTTCAAAAAGTAAGCATTTGGTTAACAACTTTTGTGTGCATTCCTCATTCATGTGTGTGAATGGTGGGGGGCGCAGTGTTTAAAATGTCATTTAGAAGTTTGCCAAAATATTTTAAAGTTGGAAATACAAGTTAAAGAAGGTGAAATATAATATATAGCCAATTAAAAATATCAAAGAATATGGAACATGTCAATAAAGCACATTATGAAACCAAACAGGCATATGAGAAATGTTGTATGGGATTGGGAGATGACATGGAGATAAAACGAACTTTGATTAAAAAATTAGATTATGGTTAGTAAAGTTAGGACAATTACTCGTTTTCAGCCCAGTAAAAAGCTGTATAGCATAATGGTGAGAAACACAATTGAAGCAATGAGAGAGATATAAGTTCAAATTATTTATTAGCTTGAAGTACCTGACTTAAACTCAGCATCTGTCTGTGTAAAAGCAGGCATAATAGCACTTCCTTCATAGGCCTATTAGGAGGGATCAAAGTAATAGCCTACTAAAAACTCCAGTGTAGTTACTGACTCATTNGTTTAGGAAGAAAAGTAAGAAATTATTCTGGCTGTTAAATATATTTTAGAGAATTTAAGGTCTTAACAGGCAATATTGGGGGTAAGAATGAACAGCAGAGGATGGGCCACCAGAAATTCAGGTAAAGAGTTATCAGTCATCTCAAATATTTTGAAGTCATGAAATATATTGGCTTCAGCAATTTGAAGATGATTTGTTTTCCCTCTAGGACCTCGAATAATGCTTTTCAAAAAGTAAGCATTTGGTTAACAACTTTTGTGTGCATTCCTCATTCATGTGTGTGAATGGTGGGGGGCGCAGTGTTTAAAATGTCATTTAGAAGTTTGCCAAAATATTTTAAAGTTGGAAATACAAGTTAAAGAAGGTGAAATATAATATATAGCCAATTAAAAATATCAAAGAATATGGAACATGTCAATAAAGCACATTATGAAACCAAACAGGCATATGAGAAATGTTGTATGGGATTGGGAGATGACATGGAGATAAAACGAACTTTGATTAAAAAATTAGATTATGGTTAGTAAAGTTAGGACAATTACTCGTTTTCAGCCCAGTAAAAAGCTGTATAGCATAATGGTGAGAAACACAATTGAAGCAATGAGAGAGATATAAGTTCAAATTATTTATTAGCTTGAAGTACCTGACTTAAACTCAGCATCTGTCTGTGTAAAAGCAGGCATAATAGCACTTCCTTCATAGGCCTATTAGGAGGGATCAAAGTAATAGCCTACTAAAAACTCCAGTGTAGTTACTGACTCATTAATAAGTTTAGTAAAGTCATGCTTTTTAAATTTTGCTACGAATATACATTTAGGTTCTGAATGAAATCAGAGGTTAATTATGGTAAATAAAGAACACTGTAATACAAATATATTAAATGGAAAAATCCTGACGCATGTTGCAATCAGAGTGGTATGTAAGATGGTCATATAAAAACGCGCAGTTATTCAAATTGTCAAATTATGGAATTGACATCCAAGGAAGCGGTGAAAGCTTCATCATTTTGGGTCATTTTGAACTAGATTCTACCACACTCAAGAAATCCTGTGGTCAAATTCTTATCCTTTCCACCAGTTGCATAGTTCTTCCAGGTACAGACCTGCTATTGACTTTCCTGTTTCCATGCACAAAGCTGCTATTCACTTCCAGGAAAATCGGTGGCTCTGTGGAATTGGATAAGAATTTGGCCAACAATGAGTGATTTGAATGAATGAATTTAGAATTGGCAAGAAAATACAAACATATGCCACATTTACTTGGTACGTTCATGCTTCAAGAGAACTCAGGTAGCACGTAAATTCTGTGCAAAGAGCCAGAGATTTTCAACAAGAAACTATGACAAAAGCAGCCTAAATCTTTTCTGTGTATTTTTGTCATATTTAAAGAACAAGGCAAAAATATCATATTTAATCCCTGCTCATTGGAATGCCTCTTCTGGTAAAAGATTGTCTTCGGATACGTCATGTATGCGTGCATGCTCAGTAGTGTTTGCCTCTTTGTGACCCTATGCACTGTAGCCCACCAGGGGCCTCTGTCTGTGGGATTTCCTGGCAAGACTGGAGTGAGTTGCCTTTTTCTCCTCCAGGAGATCTTCCCAACCCAGGGATCGAACCCATGTCTCCTGCATTGCAAGCAGATTCTTTACCACTGTGCCACCTGGGAAGCCTAGTAGAGTCATGTAGAGCACCTACTATTTACAGAGCTGCTATCAGAGAACAGGACTAGCAATTTTGTTTTAGGCTAAATTAATGTGTGGATTTATTAACTTTTTTTCAGATATACTTTTTTTTTTAAAGTCAATCTTCATTAGCTTAACTCATCCTGGACTACTTGCAAATTAAATATTATCCTTTGCTTTATGTAGGCAAGATATAACCAGTGTGTGGGGGACCCACTTGTGTACTGGTGTTGTTAGAGGCAGTCTGAGCTTTCTCCTATTTTTAGTAGTAAGCAAATTTCTTCTCTGGATATTATTGCTCATGCAGTTTTTAGTACCAGAGATATTGGGCCTTTAAAAAGGAAGAGATGTTACATTTCTGACAGCTTCTCCCTTCCACTGACTGAAACAATAAAAATAAACATGAAGCTGTAGGAATGGCCTCTGCATTTAATGTTATTTGCATGTGATTTCCTTTGCTTCTCTAGATAATTGAATTTACTCAGACAATTTATTTTTTAAATGTGTAGTCTCTGTGAACAGAAACATCTTAACTAAAGACAACCCTTTTATTTCCTTTTAATGAAATATATACATGTGTGTGTATACTTCTTTAGAACCAAGGGAATAGAAGAAAAATAATGAAAATACCAAAAATGTACTGTAAAAAAATTAATTAAAGAGAGAAAATGTGACTCTTGTAACCAAATATCCTCTCTTTGTGTTCACCCCCTGTCTTATGTTCAAGGTCTCTAGGTGCTCAATGGGAGCTTTTTAATTATTTTTCCCTGTTTGATGTGCTAAGTATAATGAATGAATGGCAAAGGACTTTTGTAAGAAGCCACTGTGTTTGTATCATCTCAGAGTTGGTAAACATAGCGATACCTGGATAGGTTACCATCCTGAGACTCAGTCTTATAGATCTCAGACTTAAAAAGACTATTTAAATTGAGCTCTATTAATCAAACTAAGTAGCTTTATAACACAAATAAAACTATATTCTTTTGCTGTGGGGAGGATAAAGAATACAAACCATTATTTTGGATTACCACTTTTGTGGGTTATAGAGCATCAAATTAGAATCACATGGGATATCAGAAATATTCAAGAATGTTAAGAAATTAAGAATTCAAGTAGAATTGTAAAAGAGAACGAATCTGTCCAAATTCTAAAATTGTTTGTCTTCTTTTTTATAATAAATTAGGATTTAGTATTTTATTATAAATTAGGATTTAGTATAATAAAATTTCATTTTAAATACATATACCCCAATAAGTTCCCTTAACAGAATTTATTAATGGAGAAAAATCACCATCACTTCTTATTTAGACCTGTGACTACAACTCAATAAAGCAATCATAGCAGTATATTTCTGCAGAACTTTTTTGTTGTTGATTTTTATTTTTTCCTCATTTTGACCTCACCTCCAAGAAGTTTGGAGGTGGAACATCCAGAACCAGGAATTCAACATTCTCAAAGTCCATTGTACATAAGGGAAAGTTGTGTCAGTTTCTAATGTTCTTCTTATTTTTTATGGTGCTATCTTTTTTTCATATCTTAGTCTCGCTTCCTAGAATAACAAGGACAAATCCTTCTTCTGACATTTTATCCTAGTTTCTGTTTTGTATACTCTTCAGGTGCTCACTATTGTTTCCATGTACCTGTTTTTCTTTACAAAGTGTTGTTCATCTTTTAATGTCCAGTTGGAGATAACAATAAAGTATCAAAAATTTTACACGATAAACTGGAGTCCCTGAAGGAGAAGGCGATACTCACTTATAACTGCCACGTTTAGAAATAGGTGAAGAGGACCCGGCCATTTGCTCCTCTCCCTGAGTGGACATTCCCAAACTAAAATGTATTTTAACCATTCACTAGAAAATAATGATTCATAAGTCATTTTACTACCTTTGTAACCTTAATATTATATTTCAAGGTGCATCTGTATTTGAATGTCCCACATACAGATTTAAAGATCTCAAACAATAAATGCATCATTTGAGTCCTGAGGGAGATTATATAGCATCTCTTAGTTATAGGGCTAGGGTCAAAAGCTGGGGCTAATGCTCAAGGTATAAACTAGTTTAGTTATATTATGTTTATTAGTTTTTTACATATACTGATTCTATTTTAACAATCATCTCTGTTTGCTCACCATTCTGCTTCTATCAATACTGTAATCACTATTCCAAACTCCCAAGCAACGACTGTGTTTACTTTGACTCCTTCCTCCTTATTTTCAAGTTATTCAGTTTTAGCATTATCTGCTTGAATTTGTCTCAATTTCAGTTTGATGGTTTGGTTCTTTTTCTTTCAACTCCTGTGTGCCTGCTCAGTTGTGTATGACTCTTCGCACCACCATGGACTATAGCCTGCCAGGCTTCTCTGTCCATGAGATTTTCCAGGCAAGAATACTGGAAAAGATTGTCATTTCTTCATCCAGGAGATCTTCCCGACCCAGTGATTGAACCTGCTTCTCCTGTATTGGTAGGCAGATTCTTTACCACTGAGCCACCTAGGAAGCCCATAGAATCTAGAATATTTGTCTGCCAGATCAAATATAAATAATTTTATTTTACTTTCATGACCATTCATTAAAATAACCCTCTTATGATAGTATAGTCATTTAATATCCCCCATTTCTTTGTGTTAAGCCATTCTATTCTCTTGTGTGTATGTGTGTGTGTGCATGTGTGCATACTATAAAATTTTCTGGATGATGCTTCTGGGAAAAAATGCTCTATTTTTCCTCTTTACATGTTATTTCTAAAGTTATATCAAAAGCTTATCTGTACATAAAGGGATAAATTATTTAACTTAATATATTTTTAATAAACACTAATAATAAGGTCTGGATAATCAGACCCATTCCCTGACTTCGTGGTATTGAAAGGAAATTAAATAAATGATCTGAAAACATTGTGCTAACTGGTATGATAAAGTAGTTTCTATCTTCCTTTGAATTTCAGGATTTTCTCTTTGAATTTCATGTGCATGTATAATTTGCTACTACCTAATTTAGTATTTATGATTGTTATGATTACTAATTGTTTCTTGTGTATTTTAAATGGCTCTCTAATTTTCAACTCTGAGGGGAGTGAATCAGCTTGATTTTTTAATACCTTTAGCATCTCTTATAGAACCTGAATCAGTTAAGGAAGGCAGTATAATTTAATGATGACCAACATGGATTTTAAAGTTAGATGATCTTGAGTTTAATAACCCAGTTTACCATCTCCTATTATTACCTTGGGTAAATCCTCATCTATTTAATAGGAATATAACAGTCTTTGTACAACTTCTGTGAAAATTAAATAAGGTAATATCCATAAAACTTTTGGAACAGTACCTTTTAAGAACTCAAATAATGGTAGAGATGTGTATAAGAGACAGGTCAAAATGNTTTGTACAACTTCTGTGAAAATTAAATAAGGTAATATCCATAAAACTTTTGGAACAGTACCTTTTAAGAACTCAAATAATGGTAGCTATATTTTTACTGAAACCCTCTAATGAATTTGAATGGATTTTGTGCATGTGGTCAGAAAAATGCCTAGTAATTTAGAAATAATACTAAGTCTTCCAAACTATAAGACTACAATAACAAAATTTATATATAACATTACTCATATTGATTGCAAAAAATGTTTGCAGAGGGCCTAATGTTTTGCAAAAAGAATTCCAGTGTCTCAATGATTTCGGATGTTACAAGATGGTCTTTATAAATTTGCTAAAGTAGGCTCAAGAAATTTTGATTTATACTATGAATAAATAGTTTGGCTAGTTGGGAAATTTTATGTGTGTGGACTTCGTGATAACTTACAAATGAGAACTGAAGCTTATGTTACCTCTGTCTCAAATCACTGCTTAATATCAATTCATGCTAAAGGTCCCTTTTAAGGAAATGCTGTTTTTACTATAAGTGGAGTACTCTATTGAAAGTCTTAATTAATATAGAAAAAAATAGCTCTCTAGCTTTTTAAAAGCAGAAAGATGGGATTAGTGTAATGATATAGCATTTGACTGACATTGGACTATGAAATCAGCCTGATATCCTGGGCCACTGATGTTGATGGGCTCTATTCTAGGTGCAAAAAAGACAAAGAAGAGAGAAGCTAGAAACAGAGTCAGTACTTCATCTGTTTTTCCTCATATTACCTCTGCTGTTTTGTATTTATAGTGTAAAGAAACCTAAAAATTTGTTTGCAAGAGAATCTAGTGGTGCTAATGTTCTCGTAAAGAAAAAAAATGATATGTCCATCTCACAAGAAGAAAGAGAAATATGAAAGAAAAGTTGAAATATGGCATAATAAGTAATTGGTATCATGTATTTATGAAAAATAATTCATTACTCTAATTTTTTTTCAGACTTTGACTTTAAAAAGTTTTATTTTGTAATGAGGAGTAATTGAACATTCTTTCTTTGATCATTTTCCAGAGTTCTCACTTTGTAGAGAACCATTAAACTGTGAAATTTGAAAACTGAGTATGTGACAGAGATAAAAGCACACTAATGTTGCATGACATTTTGTGAACTAGTTTTTTTTTTCTTAACAAAGTTTATATTATCTTTAAAAATGGGCCACCTCAAAAATATTTAAATTATTCTGTTAAAAATAAGATTCCATGGATGCAGTTTGATTTCAGCAGAAAGAACTACAAAACTACTTATATATGCATTTTCTGTTTTTGGTGGGGTGGGTAGAAGAGGGGGTTCTTGTCCTCTTTTCCACTTTCCCGGTAAAAGGTCTGACTTTGTCTTCATTTGTTTTTATATATTCTGTGTTTTATTCATTGTTGTACCCTCATATGATGGCTTGAAGCATATTTGATTTAGGAAATACTCACATAGCCCTTGCCATTTCTCAGTTACTATCTTGGTAGTTTTGTACCTTGTTATATGTATATTAACTCATATAATCCCTCACTTAATATAACTCATTATTTTTAAATTTCTAATCCACCAATGACTCAATGAGGTAGATAATAGTATTATCCCCATTTTACAAACACAGAGATAGATTAAATAATTTGCCCAGGGTCACACAGCTAGTGAATATGGAACCATAATTTGAGTCAGATCTTTTTGGGTTCACATTCTCTGCACTTAACTGTGAACATTGTTTTGCTGACTCACAATTAGCCCTCGAAATACTTTTATTACACAAATCAAAGAGAAAATTAAGTGAAATATTTCTTATTTTTCAATAATTATTTTATTACTTCTAAATTCTGGAGATCTGGTATTATTATTAACACATAGAAATTACTTATTTGTTATCCCATTTTCTAGATGAAGAAACTGAGGTTTGAAAAGTTTAAATTAAGATTAATAAATGACAGTCTCCTGATTTGAACCTGGTGTACTGACTCCTGGCTCCAGTAGGCTTCACTGTTGCTGCTTTCTGACATCATATTTTATTGGGCGAGGGGGTCACAGTTTATTTCACTTATCACTGAACATATAGTCAGTTTCCAGTTATTAATATAAATGATGCTAGCAAATACTTAGCTTAATAAGATTCTCCAGGCAAGAGTACTGGAGTGGGTTGTCATTTCCTTCTCCAGGGGATCTTCCCGACCCAGGGGTCGAACCCAGGTCTCCTGCATTCCAGGTAGACACTTTAACCTCTGAGCGACCAGGAAAACCCATTAGTAACTTTACTGAGTATCTCTTCTATGTAAGAAACATTGCTCTGTGCAATGAAAATAATTATTTTCCCAAACAGATCACAGGTTGAGGAATTCCTCAAGTATCATTTCTTTCTTTAGACTCAGAGTGAATTGGTATCTAGTCAAGTTTATTAACTACAGTTGGATTGTTCTAAAGGCTTCTTAGGAAAATGATAGGTGAATTATTATGTATAATTAGTGACTAGTTTTTCTTTACTTCTTAAAATATTATTATATAATCCACAATGCTAGTGTGAAATGAAAATGTTTTGATGTGTAGTCTAATTTTTGTTTAGAAACATCTTACTGTTGACCTTTGAGCCCTCAGGGAAGAGATCATCAAATGTCTTAAAAGTGTTTGTGCAAGATATTTAAAGGTAAGGAAGACACAGCACACAAGTCATCAGTAGGAAGATAATGAGGCTGTCACAACACAAAATGTTCTTTGTTTTTACAGGTTCTATTAGTTAATATATTAGAATTCTCTAAATGCCACTTTTGCTTATTAAGTGGTTTTGAGAGCACGTGAAAACATACATTTTACGCTTGAACACAGCGTTTCTGAGATTCTTAGTAAATGTGATTCTGGAAAAACAACCATTAGACACTTCTGCCCATGTAGCATACAGATGCAAATGAAGAGATTTTTGTAAACCATTCTTCCTGTGTCTACAATCTCTTATTAAATCAGGAAATTTGCCTTTAAATTTCTGTTTCACTCACTGATATTGAATTAGATGGCAAATATGATACTACTTTAAAAAAATCAAAAGAAATATACTCTCATTTTTTAATTTTTATTTTATAAATGAGATTAAACTATTAACAAATTCAAACCAAAATTTTAGTACATTTCTAAAAATAATCTATTTCCTCAATGAAATAGACATAAATCTGATTCTTTAACGTGTACAATTAGTATGAAATCAGCAAATCCACCTCAGTTTCAGTGTGTTTCAGTATTTTAGCATGGCTATTAAAAAAACGTCAGCATCATTTTTCTCCAAAATGTATGGTCATTTTTACCTCTATTGTTAGTCATTCAGTCACGTCTGGCTCTTTGCACCCCAGGAATTGAACCCAGGGGATCTTCCTGACCCAGGGATTGAACCTGGGTCTCCTGCACTAACGTCCTCATTAGTATAGTGGTGAGTATCCCGGCCTGTCATGCAGGAGACCAGGGTTTGATTCCCCGACGGGGAGGCAACACACCCTTTGGGGCTTTCCTTGTAGCTCAGTTGGTAAAGAATCTGCCTGCAGTACAGGAGACCTGGGTTTGATCCCTGGATTGGGAAGATCCCCTGGAGAAGGAAATGGCAACCCACTCCAGTATCATCGCCTGGAAAATCTCATGGACAGAGGAGCCTGGTGAGCTGCAGTCCATGGGGTCGCAANGAGACCTGGGTTTGATCCCTGGATTGGGAAGATCCCCTGGAGAAGGAAATGGCAACCCACTCCAGTATCATCGCCTGGAAAATCTCATGGACAGAGGAGCCTGGTGAGCTGCAGTCCATGGGGTCGCAAAGAGGTGGGCGCAACTGAGCGACTAACAAACACTAACACTCCTGCAATGCAAGCAGACTCTTTACCTGTCTGAGCCACCAGAGAGAGTTTGCTAATAAATCTTCCCTGCCCCTCGGGCTCGGCTCCCCTCTGGAATATAGTACCTCTGAGCTCACCTTTCAAATCCATTGTTTGGTAACTTTATGATTTATTTCATCACCACTGCAGCTTTTAGTCATCTCCCTTTTTCATTCTCTCCCTCTTTTTCTCTTTTATTGCTTACAAATTTTCCTATATCAGTAGTTCTCTAACTTTTAAGGTGTACCAGTCTCCCCTGGAAGTCTTGTTAAAATACATTTTGAGGCTTCACCTTTGGAGTTTGAGATTCAAAAAGCCTGGGATAAGGCCTGAGAAGAATGTGTTAAATATTCCCATGTGTGCGTTAATCATTCAGTGGTGTCCGACTCTTTGCAACCCCATGGACTGTAGCCTGCCAGGCTTCTCCATGAAATTCTCCAAGCAAATACTGGAGTGGGTAACCATTCTCTTCTCCAGGGAATCTTCCTGTTCCAGGGGATCAAACCCAGGTCTTCTGCATTGCAGGCAGATTCTGTACTGTCTGAGCTACCAGGGAAGCCCAAAGTATCCCTAGGTCATGCTAATAATGATACTACTCACTAACCATTAAATGTTTATTTAATCTTCTGATCAGTAATTAAGTGTGAGTCAAAGGTAATGTTTCATCTTAATGTTTGGTAAAAAAAAAAAAGCAAACTGATTTAAACTTTTACTTAATGCCAATCTATTGTGCAGGAAAGGAATTTTTAAAAGATTGTATATTTTTAGGCTTGGGAAAAACATCTAATAGCTTTCACTATTGTGACGTTGTCCAAAATACATTAAAAGTACTTCAAATATGGATTGGATTATATATTTTAAAATATAATGGAGCCCTTTTTATAAAATAATTATCTTTTACCTAAATTTGATGAAGCCTGTCACTGTTTAGAATGTTAGATCTGTTCTTAGAGTAGGTTGTGTCTCCATTACAGAGTCAAATGAACTTCTGAGGTTTCTACAGTATTCTTTAAAAATTAGACCTTGAGCAGAGATATGGAATATGAAACTTTCCATAGATCACAGAGAAAAAAATATGCAGTATATATTTGAGTATTGTGGAGTTTCCACCCAGTTTTTTTTTATTGTGATGACTGAATGATTATAATCATTCAATTATAAGAGGTTGAAATGTGTATAATGTAATCTTTCCTTAAAATCTGGCTTTGGATTCCTATGACTAGCTTGCAGGCGATCTAGACTAGGCTGGTACAGCACACTTAGCATACAATCCCCTAGGAATCTTTAGAAAAACACATATACATAGCTTGCTGATCTCATCCCTAGACAGATTTATGAACCACTCATCTACTATCTGGAATCTCAATTACTTTACCTTGTTTAAGCACTGAGAATTGTTGATCTCATGAAACTCAGTAAGTTTTACAAATATGTTATCAGTGGCTTTTTCCAGTATACAAAAAGTTATGAGTTCCTTCTTTCTAGATGACTGAAAGTGACTCAAGCAAAACTATCTCTGTCAGTTTTTCATTTCTTTGAATCACTGAATCTAAATATACGTTAAATACCTCTTTTTTAGATAAAAATTTAGAAAGGATTTTAAGTCAGACAGCATTGATACCGACAGTAATCAGAAGCATAAAAGACACCCTTCAGGAATCTATCAGTACTGACTTTTCTTTTTCAAGTGTTGGGTACTGACCATATCCTATTCCCACAATATTGAACTTAATCATGCTAACCAAAGGAAGATTCCTAGTGTTCTCTAGTGAGATTTTTTAAGTGTTGGTTTTTGCCTCACTGTATCCTTCCTCAAATGTATCCATCCCGTTTTCAGCAAAATCCCTATTTGAAATTTAACTGGTATGATTTTTCAAAATGGTGACATTCATTTATAAAAGTTAACAATTTGTTCTGCCTTCCATTTCAAATTTATGTGTACATTATCACAGGGTAATTTCTGAGTAAGAAGTCAATGCCCTAAATAAATGTACTCTCTTCAATGTGTTTATTACTCTATATTAAAATATTGATCTCTCTCTAAAGGTTTATCTCAGTGAAACTTCAAGTTATTGACACAGATGTTTTATGTTTCTCTAAATAAAACTTCAATGAAATCTAGTTTGAGGCTTTTTTTACATAAAATAACTGGTCAGTTTGAAGTCATCTAATTGTATATATTGATGAGTTTATAGTACTTTATTGGTAGGTGCACATTTAGGTCAGAACTTCATAAACTGGATCCCATGGTATGTAAGAGTACCTAAGGGATTTCACGGAGGAAGTGCATAGTCAGAACTGTGAGAGTAGGAAGTTAACTCCCTAAAACTGTATGTAAAATTATGTGTGCAGTATCAAGAGTCTTTGTCTGCCTGTATGTACATGTATATGTTTCGGAGGCTATTTCTAGGTACCATCAAGAGATTGTAATCCAAAAGAAGTAAGCATGCAGAGGTTTCATGCAGAAATATAATGAAAAGTTTGAGGTTTCATGCAGAAATATAATGAAAAGTTTGAGGTTTCATGCAGAAATATAATGAAACGTTATCTTAACCAAAAAGCTTTACAAATACTTTTTACACAATAATAATTTATTTTTCTCTATTACTAAGTGAAATTTGGCATCTTCTAATTTGACAGAATAAATTATAGGTAGAGAAAACTAGCTTCAAAATAAATATTTGTAGTAATATTTTTAATATAGTTTTTAAATTTAAGGAATAATTAAATAATACAGATTTTAAAAATTGAGATATAATTGACTGGTAACACATTAGTTTCAGATATACAACATAATGATTTGTTATGTGTATATATTACAAAATGATCACCATAGTAAGGTCTACTCTTTTAGCCATTTTCAGGTGTTGTTGTTCAGTCACTAAGTCATCTCCCCCTCTTTGTGACCCCATGAGCTTCAGTACAGCTGGCTTTCCTGTCCTTCACTATCTCTCAGAGTTTACTCAAACTCATGACCATTGAGTCAGTGATGCCGTCCAACTATCTCATCCTCTTTTGCCCCCTTCTCTTTTTGCCATATTCTTTCCCTGCATCAGGGTCTTTTCCAGTGAGTCAATACTTAGCATCAGGTGGCCAAAGTTTTGGAGCTTCAGCATCAGTCCTCCCAGTGAATATTCAGGACTGATTTCCTTTAGGATGGACTGGTTGGATCTCCNCTTATACACATCTAGATGTGTATAAGAGACAGCCCCCATGTCTGCTCTACCCCCGTGGTCCCAGACCCTCTCCCTTCTCTCTGCTCAAGCTGGACTGACCCTCACCTCCTGGCTTTAAGACAGAAATTTTTCTCCACCTAAGGGCTAATGAAGCTACTAAGGACAGCTTCCTACAGTACAACTGCTGGCTACTGCATTTAAAAAAATTATTTATATTTTTACACAGACTCAGAGGCCGCACAAAATGTGGGACCTTAGTTTCCTGACCAGGATCCAAACCTGCGTCCTCTGCCTTAGAAGGCAGATTGTTCACCCCTGGACCACCAGGGAAGGCCCTGATTTCTGCACTTAAACAGAGATAGGGGACTTCCCCGGTGACCCAGTGGTGAAGAATCTGCTTGCCAGTGCAGGGGACACAGGTTCCATCCCTGGACTGGGAAGATGCCATATGCCGAGGAGCAACTAAGCCTGTGCACCAACAACTACCGAGCCCACACTGCAGAACCCTCGAGCTGCAGCTACTGAGTCCGAGTGCTTCAACTCTTGAAGCCTGTGCACCCTAGAGCCCATGCTATGCAAGAGAAACCACCACCACAAGAAGCCTATGTGCTGAACTGAACAGTAGCCCTCAGTTCAGTTCAGTTCAGTTCAGTCGCTCAGTCGTGTCCACTCCCAGAGCTTACTCAAACTCATGTCCATCCAGTCAGTGATGCCATCCAGCCATCTCATCCTCTGTTGTCCCCTTCTCCTCCCGCCTTCAATCTTTCCCAGCATCAGGGTCTTTTCTAATGAGTCAGTTCTTCGCATCAGGTGGCCAAAGTATTGGAGTTTCAGCTTCAGCATCAGTCCTTCCAATGAATATTCAGGACTGATTTCCTTTAGAACTGACTGGTTTGATCTCCTTGCAGTCCCAGGGACTCTCAAGAGTCTTCTCCAACACCACAGTTCAAAAGAATCAATTCTTCAGCGCTCAGCTTTCTTTATAGTCCAACTCTCACATCCATACATGACTACTGGAAAAACCATAGCTTTGACTAGACGGACCTTTGTTGGCTAAGTAATGTCTCTGCTTTTTAATATGCTGTCTAGGTTGGTCATAACTTTCTTCCAAGGAGCAAGCATCTTTTAATTTCATGGCTGCAGTCACCATCTGTAGTGATTTTGGGGACCCCCAAAATAAAGTCTCTCACTCTTTTCATTGTTTCCCCATCTATTTGCCATGAAACAATAGGACCAGATGCCATGATCTTAGTTTTCTGAATGTTGAGTTTTAAGCCAACTTTTTCACTCTCCCCTTTTATTAAGAGTAGCCCTGGCTTGCCGCAACTAGAGAAAGCCCATTTGCAGCAAGGAAGGCCCAGCGCAGCCGAGAGAGAGGGAGAGAGATCAGGTGCTTTGAGTCGAGCACCCGGCAAATCAGGCTGTAGCCAGCCCATGAGAGGACATTTAATGTGTATGGCATTCTCCTGTGCCTCCAGCTCCAGTTAGAAAACCTGGGTGCTCCTGTAACACTTGAACTGCTTCTCTGAGCTGAAGGTCATGGCTGTGGCTATGCTGTGCTTTTAATGAGCTAAGCCTTGGGTCCTATGAATAACCAAGGACTGTGAATCTAATTTGCTGCTGAGAGCTAGCAAAAGGAGACCTGAGTGCAGCCTTCCTTCTCACTAGGAAGGAATACATATCAGGACATTTGGCATGTATCATGTTTTATTTATTTTTTAATTAAATTTTAAAAAAAATCTTAAAATTTTTTTCTGGAGAAGGACATGAGTGATAATTCTGCATGAGAAGTTGAGGAAGGCTTCACAGAGGTGGTGGCTTCTGTGGAGCCTAGAGGAATCTGTGGGATTGAAAAACAGGAGACAGTGTTGGCACGGAGGTGGCAGTGGGGTGTGAGATACAATCTAGGAAGAGGGAAGAGGAAGAAGAAATGTTCACGGATTCCAGAAGACCACAGTGTGTATGAGGAGAGAGGTTTTTTCGGCCAAGAGAATGGAAATGAAGCAAGGAAGGCTCTACAGTGAGTGGCCTTGAGCACCCGCCCCTTGAGCGTCAGTTGAGTCAGATCTCTGTCCTGAGGGAGATGTAGAACTCTGAAGACTTTTCAACAGGGATACAGCAGAATCAGATCCGTGTTCTGAGGACTTCCGTGGTGGTCCAGTGGCTAAGACTCCACACTTCCAACGCAGGGGGCCCAGGGTCTGATCCCGCGTCAGGGAACAAGATCCACATGCTGCGATGAAGGCTGGAGAGCTCACGTGCTGCCATAGGACCCAGCACAGCCGTGTGAATAAATAAACATTAAAAGACAACCTGTGTTCCGGAAGCAGAACTCCGGGGACAGCCTGGTTCATACACAGAATTCTCCAGTCCTCATTTCTGTTTGGGTTTGGGATGACCTGAAAGGAAGCTGAGCGGGGGCCGTCCTTGTTTCTAATCCAGACTTGCAGAGAACATGCCCGGGAGACTGGGTGGACTGACGGCACTGGCCTTGTCCCCGTTTTCTGATACCCTGTGTCTCAGGACATGATGCTCTGCCACCCCAAGTTCAGAGGACAGAGTCTGTAGACCTAGGACATGTGCCTCACACCTGTGCAGGCTTTTACACATTGTTGTTTTACATTTTATTTACTTACTTACTTTTGGCTGTGCTGGGTCTTTGCCGCTCTGGGCGTTCCTCCAGCTGTGGCGAGCGGGGGCTGCTCTCCAGCTGAAGCGCACAGGCTTCCCTTGGCAGTGGCTTTTCTTGCTGCGGAGCACGGGCTTCAGGGCACGCGGGCTTCGGTAGCTGTGGCACAGGGGCTCAGTAGGTGCAGCTCCCGGGCTCTCGAGCGCAGGCTCAATACTTGTGCAACACGGGTTTAGTTGCTCTGAGGCATGTGGGATCTTCCTGGACCGGGGATCGAACCCGTGTCTCCTGCATCGGCAGGCATATTCTTTACCACTGAGCCACTAGGGAAACCCTCACATCTTACAGATATTCTTAAATACGTTAGATGATGTATGGTGTGAATTCTTATCCTTACTTTACAAATTGAGAAGCTGAGTCTTAAATCAGGGAAATGACTACTCACACAGCAAGAAGTAGGAAAACGGAAACTCAGCTGTGCGGTGTATCTCATGCGGCTCCAGGATTCCTTCCACTGCTCTACGCCGTCTTCCCCAAGCCACCCTTCTCCCCCACGTCTCCCTCCAGAGCATCTGAAGAAAGTTAGTGAGAAAGCTGACAGGATATTAAAGCTCCGACACAAGAGCTGAAGGATATTAAAGCTCTTTGATAACTTCTCAAGTTCCTTTAGACCATTGCTTATTTAAGATTCACCTAAAAATAGGCCTCATACATCTCCCGGCTCAGTGACAGCTCTGGGTTTGGTGGACTGCGCATTCTGAGTCTCATTCTCCCTTGCAGCTGGAGAGGACTTCACCTCTGTGGTCTCAGAGATCATGATGTACATCCTCCTGGTCTTCCTCACTCTGTGGCTGCTCATTGAGATGATATATTGCTACAGGAAGGTCTCGAAGGCCGAAGAGGCAGCCCAAGAAAATGCGTAAGTCCAAAGATGCCAAAATAGGGATAGCCTGCACCTTCAGAGCGCTTGCTCTCATGGCTGAGGTGGTGAGCGAGTTACACAGTCTTCCACTTTCCCTCAAAACAACCTTTAAGGTAGGCAGCAGGCATATACCCATTTTACAGATGTGAAAGTTGAGCCTGAGACCATTTGCCCCAGACCATTATAAGAAGCAAAGCAAAGTTTGACTTCATGCCTTTCATTCTTAGCCACCAGGTAAAGCCCATCAGTTGCCACCACAATCCCATAAAACTGCATCTTACGACCATTTTTTAGATGCTGAAGCAGCTCACAGAGCCTAAGTGGTTTGCTGAGGCTGCACCTCAGCATGAGGTGGAGAGGAGAGGCTGGAATTTGAACCGAAGCCTGTCTAATGTCCGTGCTCTTCCCATCACACTCAGCTGTTTGCTGTAAACCACAGCGCTCATCAGGCTACCAGGGCACTGCCCTTTATTAGCTAAGGGGCTCCAAACATGTTCTTCCCCCTGGAGCTTGGCAGTGACTGAATATCCAGAGAAGGGCTCTACCGCTTCAGTGTTCAGAGGGTGCCCGGGCCATTTTCACCAAGGCTCCAGTATGTGGAACAAATGACGGGATCTGAGGGGCCACGTTGGCCTGTTGTTTGGAGAGAGGAAAGAGGGAAAATAACCCTCACAGATGTACATAGCTGAGGTGATAATCAAAATCTAGGCTACTGTCACCTAGAAATGCTTGGTAAGATAAAGGACCATTTTTCATGATATCTGTCATCTCGGGGAAGTAAAAAATTACAATTGACCAAGATATAAAGATGGAAAGAAATGATATGCTGGGGGGGGGGGCTGTCATTCCTGGTGACCTAGGTGATCAGATTTTAGTGCTTGAGTATAGTAAGTGGCCACACCTGGACAGGAAGTCCCACACTTGGACAGGAAGTGGCCACCCTTGGACATGAGGTGCCCATAGTTGGGCTGGTATAAGAAACAGAGTTGGAACTGAGGTCATCAGAAGAGCTAGGATCCTCAGAGGGTTATGACTCGTGCAAAGTATTGATCACAAAATAATCAGTGCACCAGCCCAGGAAAAGCCAAGGAAACATATCTACTTGGCCTGACCCCAAGTACAATCATAAAAGATTCTTGAGAATTGATAACCACAATCCTGCTCTCACAGTGTTTGGGATTTAAATTTATACTGCCCACATGATCCAGGAGCCTCTAAGCTGAGAAAGTCAATAAAAAAAATTAGTCCCCAGACAGTGATAACTGTGTAAAAACAAATGAAAAACTATCCTGAAGGGACCCACTTTCAGTTGAGGCTTAATAGTGCTCTTCCAATAAAGCACTGCTGAATCTGATTCTACAATCTGATCCAAAACTGTAAGACACAGCAGGAAACAATTCAGCTTGAGCAAGGGAAATAACAAATGGCAGGATTAAATCGCAGGAACTTCAGACAGAAGAAGGATCTGGTAAAATACAGAAAATGAGTTTGTTTGAAAGAATTAAAACAATAAGAGGAGGAACCAAAGCGTAAGATTAGAATCAGTTGCTAAGAAAAAGGAACAAGCAGTTCTCTCCCAGATTAATCCGCAAATGCAGTAAAATTCCAATTACAATACCCATTGGATTGTTCCAGGACCTCCATAAGCTGATCTTAAAAGTCATACAGAGGCCCAAAGGTTAAAACTAGTTTTAAGCCAGAGGATGGCCAGGTAGTAAATATTTTAGGCTTTGCAGGCTAGAGGGTCTCTTCACCTACTGTTCTTTCATTTTGTTTGTGTGCAACCCTTTAAACAAGTAACAACCATTGTTAGCTCATGGACTATAGTTTGCCTATTTCAAAGAGAAAGTTTTGGGGAAGGATAGGACTCTTCCTATCAGATACAAAGGTTAGTTATAGAGCTGAACTGACAGACATACGACAAGAGCAAACAGAAAAGGCAGAGAGCCCCCAAAAGGTTGATGCCTATATAATAATAATAATAATAAAAGCCCATTGGAACTTCCTTGGTGGTCCAGTGGCTAAGACTCCAGGCTCCCAATGCAGGGGGCCTGGGTTCTATCCTTAGTCAGGGGACTAGATCCTACATGCCACAAATAAGACCTGGTGCAGCCAAATAAATAAATATTTTTTAAAAACTGCAGAATGAACTGCCCAGTAAATGGTATAAGGACAATTCTTTATCCATATAGAAAATAAAACAGACTAAACTAAAATAAGTTGTGAGAGGATTTCAAGACAAGATAAAATGTAAAACTATAAAATTCTATTAGGGAATACGAGTGCATGCATGCTATGTTGCTTCAGTCATGTCTGGCTCTTTGCGACCCTATGGACTATAGCCTGCCAGGCTCCTCTGTCTGGGATTTTCCAGGCAGGTGCAGTGGGTTGCCAAGCCCTCCTCCAGGGGCCTTCCCCACCCAAAGATCAAACTTACATGTCTTATGCCTCCTGCATTGGCAGGTGGGTTCTTTACCACTAGTGCCACCTGGGAAGCCCATAGGGGATGTAAGAAAATATCTTTATTAACTTAGAAGACAGAATTTCTTAAAATACAAAAGACACAAATCGGAGAGGGGAAAATGATAATTTTTATTACACTGTAAGTAAAGACAATCAACAGACTGGGAGAAGATATTTTTAGGACATGAAACCATCAAGAAAAAAGATAAATATCTCAGAAGAAAACCTGGGAAAGCAAATGAACAGTCATATCACAGAAGTACACACCCACATTGCTTATAAGCTTATGAAAAAGATGCTCAACATCACCAATAGTCAGGAAAATGAAAACATCTATAAAATATAGTTTCCCATCCATCAGGCTGGTTTAATCTAACAGTACTAAGTCTTGAGAACAATGTGGATAAATGAGAAGACTCGTGCATTGCTTATGGAAGGAAAAAAACAAAACTCTTGATTCTAGTCTGCTGAAAGGGCCATTCTTCTTTTCTCTTGGGTAACACGGCCAGAAGGAGAGGCAGAGACCTCCTGTTCTAGAGGCATTCTTGTTCCTAGGCCCTCGCTCCTTCCCTTTTCCTGTGTTTCCACCTCCGAATACAAAATGCACTGATTTTCTTCCCTGTCTCTCCTCCAATAGGTCTGACTACCTGGCCATCCCATCGGAGAACAAAGAGAATGCGGCAGTCCCAGTGGAGGAATAGAAGGGGTCAACTTGAGGTGATGTACAGGGAAAGGAGGGGCAGGTAGATAAGGAGGCAGGTGTACAAGTGACCTTGTTACACACAAACCAAGATGACTTGAGATTTGGTCCCTTAGATTTCTACTCTACATAGAGTCCCCATCCTTAGGGTCCATCTTAAAGTTGATGCCCAAGTCATAAAGCTCTGCGAGATTCAAGTCCTTCAAAAGGTGAATTGCTTTGGCCTGAGTGTTGGAGGCAACTTGAATTCCTTACACACAGTGACAGAAAGTAATTCCCCTTCTCCCTCCTATGGAAGGATCGTGGATTAGGTCAAGGCCTTTGGCTGGGATAGACTGGGCTGGCAATCCTCAGTGAGCTGTTTTATCACTGGTAGGCGGCCTGAACACTGAAGGGCTGGCTGTCCCAGGCCCAGTGATGTCAACTGCATCGGGAGGGTGCCCCATGGACCACATCACTTCCCTTCCTGCATCCATCCTTTCAGTTCATTCTTCATACATCCACTCACCTCTGCCTTGTTAACTCCATCAGACCTCTACACACCTCAAGACTTTGCCAGAACTGAGGAGCCAACATTTCTACATGACTCAATCTCAGCCTGCCCTCACTTTCAAGCAAGTGGCTCTCATGCCAACTGGACCCCTCCCCTGTGCTCCATTCAACTTAGAACATGTGTTGGAGGTGGACACGTGCATCGGCTCCCTCTGGCTAGAGCCGGCTTACTCTCCCATTGCTGCAGGTGAATGGATGTCTTCATGGAAGGAAGCCGGAGTGATGGACTTGGGTTAAAGCAAGAGTGTCATGAAGTGAGATTTCTTGAAGGAGACTTGGGAAGTCATACAGTGTGTTCATGACCCTCCTGGGGGATAATGTGTGTTTATCTTCCCAGGTGAGCACACCAACTGAGATGCTTGGGTGGTAGTGGGCACTGGGAGTGAAATCTCAAAGTTCTCCTCAAAATTTCTGTGGATCAGTATTATCACGCATTTTATGGGAGGCACCCAAGACTCAGACAAGACTCAACTCTGAGACCTTAAAGGATAAACTGAAGCAGATATAAGCCCAAGGCGCTGCCCACTTTACGCTTCCCGAGATGGGATGATTTTATGAAAAGACTTTGAAATTGAATTTGGTCATGGCCCTGTCTCTTTCATAA
The DNA here is from genome assembly GCA_006410875.1 of Neotragus pygmaeus. Taxonomy (NCBI): domain Eukaryota; kingdom Metazoa; phylum Chordata; class Mammalia; order Artiodactyla; family Bovidae; genus Neotragus; species Neotragus pygmaeus. The sequence goes on from SJYV01002624.1 coordinate 1,260,918, forward strand.
GCACAGAACTGGGTGGATTATCTGGCTGAGGTGAAGCCTGATTCAGGTAACCAGAAACTGGCCAGAAAGGCAGAGAGAAGGGCATGAAGCAGACTTGAAGAATTCCTTTAGTGAAAAGATTTGTAAATCTGAGACATCTTTCAGAAGGACAGTGGATCTGGGAATGGTATTGAACTAAGAAATGTGTTTTTAGTCTGAGATGGATGATAGCAAATGAGTGAGGTGATAGGAGGGGGGCTAACCTGGGAATTCATAATGTCCAGGGTTTGTTTGTTTGTTTTTTCCCCCTAGGTGTTAGGAGAGCAGATGAACACTGCAGAAATCTTAGTCAATATCTCATGTTTCACTTTGAATGACTGGTTACGTGTGATGTCCTTCAGCACTCTGTGATGGGAGGGGGAAGGATGCTTTGGGGTGGGTGGTGAGATGAAATGACTTGGATCTGATGAACAAGATATCCCCCAGATCAGAGGGAACTTCTGGGGGGAAGATCCTGCTCCCTTGGCCTTGGGTCTCACCTGAGAAACTCAGTTCATCTCTGCCATCCCAGGGAAGAATACCTGAAATAAGTCTTTGTTCACATATGTGAGTGTTGGATTTTATTGAAGAAAACACGTCCCATAAATTCAAAGCCCTTCTCATTGGTAATTTCCCACACAATCCCTCTGAAATAGGAGACAGAATATAGATTTTCCTTAGTCTATAGTGAGGAAAATAGGCCTGGATTACTGTGAGGTTTTCTAGTCATGTGGCTGGTGCATAGAAGCTCCTTTTGACCATGCATCTAACCTGTGATCTAGAGTGCACGTTTGCCTTTTTTTTCCTTTTCAAAAACCCAACTCAGCTATTCCCTGAGTGAATTTTAATGAAGTTGAATGGTACCTCTTTTTTTCTTATTTATCCTTTCAAGTAATCTTCTCCTAATTTCTCAACTCTTCTCATCTTTAATACTTTATTAGGTTATATGATTTACCAAGTATTTTAATTTCAGTTATCTTATTTCTCCTCCATAACTAGCTCTGTGAGGTGGATACTGCAAGTACATTAACAAATGAAGGAATGGGCTGCCTGAGGCTGACAAGCTTTACCAAACCATAAGTTCATACAGGTGGTAATGAACTAGAACCTGGAGAATGAATGAACCTGGAGAACTAGAATCCCAGGTCTTCTGAGCTCCCTGCCCAACCCTCTTTCCACGGAGACCACAGCTGCGTCCTTTCCTCTCATCTCTTTCCTTCCACCTAATCTTTGCCTCTCCTGCACCATCCTAAGATATTAAACATCTCTCATCCCTAGTCCCACTCAAGCGCTCCTCTACCACTTGGCTTCTTGAGCCATGCTAGAAACGTGTTTTCACAGGCTATCTCATTTTGCTTTCCCCCTTTTTGGTGGTTTGTATCCCACTATTTCTTCTGAGTTGCAATTAAACTCCTTCCTGGGAGACTTGATCATAACTATATATCCACAAGATACTGTGATCACCAGCCTACTTCAAATCCTCACCCACTTCCTGTTTCTCCACATATCCCTACAAAGGACTCAGATAAATGTGCACTGCTCTGGAAGTTTTACCTGGCATGCTATTCTTATTAAAGGGCTTAGAAATGTTCTCAAGGGCTATCATCACTCTAGGAACCCCATCTGTTGTATTGGTGCTGGATATTTCCCATGGCTAATCCTTAACACAATTCACTCATGGCCAGTTAGGCTTGGTGTGGTTTTCTCTTTCCTTAACAGCCAGTAAACGTCACTGCTCAACTCGGCTGGCCCTGTAAGCACCTTGCTCTACTGACTTTTACCAACAGCTCAGCCTTGCCTCACAGCCCTAGCTCCTGTGTGGAAAGAACCTTGAAGGTCTGTTTCCATATCAGCCTTTATTTTCAGTCCATTTAAAAGCATTATCCTTCAGTGTTACCACCTCTCCAAACACGCACACACCCAGATTTCTGATTCTCTGAGTTTCTGGTTTCTCCTTAGAGGCCAAACTAGAAATGTTAGTTGGAATTTTTCAAAGCAGGAATAGGCTGGAAATATGTTATCGAGCTAAGAATGGTTAACAGAAGAGATAGCTCCTTTTCTTCCCCCCAAATTACTTCATCAAAAAGGAAAATACACCCATCTCAGAATGTGACAAAAATCAGAGAGGAAAGATCATATAACTATATCTTGGCAAGAAGCTAGGTAAGTTTCAGAATATATCTTGGTTCCCCTTCTTTTGGGGACCTTGGGCTTCCCTGGTAGCTCAGATGGTGAACAATCTGCCTACAATGCAGGAGACCACAGTTCAACCCCTGGGTCGGGAAGATCCCCTGGAGAACAGAATGGGAGCCCACTCCAGTATTCTTGCCTAGAGAATTCCATTGACAGACCATGGGGTCGCAGAGTCAGACATGACTGAGCGACTAACACACCCCTTCCCAAATTAAGTGGAAAGGAAAAATAAAAAAGCACTGTCTTCACCCTTCCGTTTGTAAATAAAAAACCCCTATCCCTGTGAATTCTCCTAGTTACTGCAAATGTATCTGGATAGTATAGTACCTGGGGCATCATTATGCCCATCATCCATTCATTCTGCATTTCAGCACCCANTTTTCTTCCAAGGAGCAAGTGTCTTTTAATTTCATGGCTGCAGTCACCATCTGTGGTGATTTTGGAGCCAAAAAAATAAACTCTGTCACTATTTACATTGATTCCCCATCTATTTGCCATGAAGTTATGGGACAGGATACCATGATCTTCATTTTCTAAATGTTGAGTTTTAAGCCAGTTTTTTCACTCTTCTCTTTCACTTTCATCAAGAGGCTCTTTAGTTCATCTTTGCTTTCTGCTATCAGGATGGTGTCATCTGTGTATCTGAGGTTTTTGATATTTCTCCCAGCATTCTTGATTCCAGCTTGTGTTTCATCCAGCCCAGCATTTCACACAATGTTCCTCTTCATTTCTGCAATTAAAGTGTTATCATCTGCATATCTGAGGTTGTTAATATGTCTCAAGGCAATCTTAAATCCAGCTTGTGAGTCTTCCAGGCTGGCATTTTGAATGATGTAGTCTAAATATAAATATGTTAAATAAGTAATGTGTCAATATACAGCCTTGACATACTCCTTTCCCAATTTTGGACTAGTCTATTGTTCCAAAGTCCAGTTCTAACTCTTTGTTCTTGACCTGCATACAGGTTTCTCAGGAGGCAGGTCAGGTGGTCTAGTATTCCCATCTCTAATAATTTTTCAGTTTGTTGTGATCCACAGTCAAAGCTTTCGTATAGTCAGTGAAGCAAAAGTAAAATATTTTTCTGGAATTCCCTTGCTTTTTCTGTGATCCAACAAATGCTGGCAATTTGATCTCTGGTTCCTTTGCTTTTTCTAAATCCAGCTTATACATCTGGAAGTCCTTGGCTATTGTATGGAATATAATATTATTAACCATGCTGCACATTACTTCCCAGTATTTATTTTATAACTGAAAGTATGTGCCTTTTGGACACTCTCATCTATTTCAACTAAAAAATATAGTTTTTCAGATATTTTTTCAAAGCGTTGTTTTGCTGTTTCCTGGTGATATCTACAAGAATAGTTAATTGCTAGAAGAAGAACATGATTATGTCAAAATTTGTTTAGCACCTAAGAGTTTTCTCTATAGATCTGTAGTTCATTTTATGTTATGTCTGTGCAATGCCAGAATTAATGAACTTGTGTTAATGAGAATCTAATTAAAGTTAGTCCAAATCTTCTGTACTGTTTATTCTAAGTTCAAAACTTCACTGAATTAGAAGGAAAGGTAGAGGTAGCCACACATTTCATAAAGATAGATTAAGAAGCATAAACTACTGAGCATCATTATATTGATTAGTCATTTAGAGCTCAAATTTATGTGTTTGCTTTATATAACTATTTCAATCTTCAGGTTTAGTTTTTTTGGAGTATGACATAAACCTTATATTTTGGTGGGTAGAGCTTTATGACCCTGTAAACAGGTAGATTAATTCATTTCAAGATGTACACATCATTTTTTTAAGAGTTGCTTGTATTGGGGTGAAAACTTCTCTTCATAATTATTAAGAAGTGTATCTCGTGCAGCCATATCATTGATAGATATAGACATAGTTAAAAGCTTGTGGCCTTTTTCTTTTTTGCTTGTGTGTTTTTTAGAGGTAGTATTGCATGGTCATTGAAAATCAGGGCTCTGAAGGCCAAGAGGATCAAGCTGATTATACTTTATATTTTAATAGTCCTATGACCTCAGTCTGTGTGCCTCAATTTCTCCAGCTCTGAAGTACAAACTATAGTTAGAACTGCCATGAAAATTAACTGAGTTAATGCATATACATCATTTTAAACTGTGCTGGACACAAAGTAAATATTGTGTAAATATTGGCTGTCATTCTTAGTGATTATAATATCATAGACTGACTACTAAATGTAATGTTTTTACTATCCTGTACAGATCTAACTTCAGTTTATAGGGCTAAAAAATAAGTATGATGATGTGTTTCTTGAGGCCAGAGTAAAGAATGAAATATCATTCAGTTAATAAAAGGAAGATACACATCTGTTTGGGCTTCCCTAGTGGCTCAGCGGTAGAGAATCCACCTGCCAATGCAAAAGACTTGGGTTCGATGCCTGTGTTATGAAAATCCCCTGGAGAAGGAAATGGCGACTCATTTCAGTATTCTTGCCTGGGAAATCCCATGAACAGAGGAGCCTGGTAGGCTACAATCCATGGTGTTGCAAAGAGTTTAGCTACTAAACAACAACGACATATCTGGTTGAGTTGCCTATTATCATTTTTTTTTTCAAATGGGTTAATTCTTCTTAATCACCAAACTACATAAAGTAAAATATGAATATTAAGATTGAAATATACTTTTCTTAAACGGGTGTTCATAGCAAAAGACTATCTATGGAATTAATAAGAACTGATTTTTGAAAAGATATTTTGATGAGAGTATACACATGGATACATTAGGTACTTTATCTCATGGTTGCAAGGGTAACAGAAAGCAAGATTAAGTAAAGCTTGTTCAAGAATAACAAAGATTCTTAACCTCATTCTAAAAGTTTAGAACACTATTTTATCATTAGAATTTAGAAGTTACACATCACATTTCTGAGAGCTCCTGCAAAATACTGAAGGTTTGTGCACAAAATTTAATTAAATATATATTGCTGGCTTAGACCACTGATGCATTTGTTAGACTTTTTGGATGTTCACTTCCCAGGAAAGTGAAGGGAAATGTGCAGTCATTACTTTAGGCATGGTAAATGCAGTCCCAGGGAAGAAACTGGAAACCATAGGACTTCCTTGACTGAAAACTGTGCCAGTACTCCATACACGGGCCATTCACCATGCGAATGAACAGTGGAGCCCCACACTGAAACATCTGTTAACTACATGAAACTGTTAAAGGGATTAACAGTGCCAGAGGCTGAAATGTAATCAGGCAGGTGAAATAGCAATAAGATAAATATTCCTACATGAAATAGCAATAATGCTAAATAATTAATTTATTTTTATATGGCTGTGGTAACTGAGGTTAGAATTCTTATGAAATACGTTAAACTCTTTACAATAAATCCTTCCTCTTTGCAAAGTGTAGAGAATTAGAGACATGCAAGATGGGATACGATTTTATTTTACTTTAGTTTGAAAATTTTTCTCATATTTTAATAGACTTCATTGCATACAGTTTGGGTGCCATTCTCTGTACTGATGATTCTGCAGAACGATGCATGTAGTTTTCAATTATGGAATGTGAAGCTCAGATGCCAAATTCTTATTTGTAAAGTCTATCATCATATAATGTAAAAGCAGAGTATAAAATATGCATGTTTGAAATGAAGCTAAAATTGGAGTGTTTCTGCTTTTGACCCTGGAAATAAGTGAGAAGAAAGATTGTGGAAGATAAACACAGCAGTTTTGCTATATTCCAATTTGGATGTTAAACTGAGCTGATGTTTATTATGGGTCATTCATAAAATCATTGCTTAGTTTACTGAATGAATATGTGGTTGCCCTTTTCAGAGGTATCTGTATATGCATGTTTAAGTATTTGCTTGTATTTGTGTGTTGTGTTTAAGTAAATAATTACAAAAGTGTACCTTCACTTAACCTGCAGGGTCTTGTAATCATTATACTATGTGTATTGATTTCCAAATTCAAGTATATTAAAAGCTAAGATTCATCTATCAATGTACTTTATAGAATATTTAATTAAGGAATAGTAATTGAAAGGGACATGTTCTGTTTGTAGGAAATGGAAAGCATTTGGGGTTTAGATACATAATTTTGCAAATTCTTTTGACACATATTTTTTACTTATGCTTCTTCCACATTGCCTCAATGTCACCCAACAAACTGATGTTTGTACCGTAGCTAATGTCCTTGTACTCACTAATGCATGCACGCTCAGTTGCTAAGTCATGTACAAGTCTTTGTGACCCCATGGACTATAGCCAGCCAGGCTCCTCTGTCCACGGGATTCTCCAGGCAAGAATATTGGAGTGGGTTGCCATTTTCTTCTCCTGGGGTTTTTCCCAACTCAGGGATTGAACCTGCATCTCCTGTATCCCTTGCATTGGCAACTGGGTTCTTTACCACTGAGCCATGTGGGAAGCCCATACTCACTATATCCTTTGACAAAAATTTATGAACAATTATATTTGTGCTGACAACTCTATTTTTAATATATTAAAAAAACAGAGTATTATTTGGCCTTGGAATATGGAATGAAACAGGGCAAAGGCTAATAGAGTTTTGCCAAGACAACACACTGGTCATAGCAAACACCCTCTTCCAATGACACAAGAGAACACTCTACATATAGACAGCACCAGATGGTCAGCACCGAAATCAGATTAACATTATTCTTTGCAGCCAAAGATGGAGAAGCTCTATAGAGTCAGCAAAAACAAGACCGAAAGCTGACTGTGGCTCAGATCATGAACTCCTTATTGCCAAATTCAGACTTAAATTGAAGAAAGTAGGGGAAACCACTAGACCATTCAGGTATGACCTAAATCAAATCCCTTATGATTATACAGTGGAAGTGAGAAATAGATTTAAGGAACTAGATCTGATAGATAGAGTGCCTGATGAACTATGGATGAAGGTTCATGACATTGTATAGGAGGCAGGGATCAAGACCATCCCCATAGAAAAGAAATGCAAAAAAGCAAAATGGCTGTCTGGGGAGGCCTTACAAATAGCTGTGAAAAGCAAAGGAGAAAAGGAAAGATAAAAGCATCTGAAGGCAGACTTCCAAAGAATAGCAAGGAGAGATAAAGCCTTCCTCAGTAATCAGAGCAAAGAAATAGAGGAAAACAACAGAATGGGAAAGACTAGAGATCTTTTCAAGAAAATTAAAGATACCAAGGGAACATTTCATGCAAAGATGGGCTCANGATAGATAGAGTGCCTGATGAACTATGGACTGAGGTTCGTGACATTGTACAGGAGACAAGGATCAAGACTATCCCCATGGAAAGAAATGCAAAAAATAATCATTTACTATGTACCAAAGACCACACCCCACACTTTTCATCTGCCAACAGCAGGAGGTAGATATTATCCCTCATCACCACTCCCTCTCCCCAGCCCATCTTAGATGAGGAAACAGGCCCAGAAAGGTTTAATTTGCCCAATATCAGCAAATGCCAGAGCCAGAATTTGACCCTCAGTGTATAAGCATCAAAGCTGCTTCTCAAGAATGAACAATCAGTAAAAACAAAAATAAACTACCACCTCAAAAAATGATGACCCTTTAAATTATGAGCACTTCATACTCCTCTTAAAGCTCTGCTAAGATCAAGGGAGGGGTCGAAATCTGGAACCAGACTCACTTACTGAGATAAGGACTTGGAGGCTAAACCACACACAGGTGCTCGGGTTCTAGACAAAGTCCTGACTGCCCCTGAACTGTAATTCTAGCAGGGAGAGACTGATAACAAAAATCCATTAATATACTGAAAACATTCAGGCAGGTAAGGGTGTTGCGGGACAGGAGGCACTCTGTCCCGTCGGGAGGTGAGGAAAGGCTTCTCTGAGGAGGAGGGCCTTTGAGACTCATCTGAGAGAAATAGGAAGTGAATCACATGGAGGGGGAGGGGTGACTGAGGATGAGGAATTCCAAGTCCATGGGCATCTGAGGTTAAAATGTGCCATTTGAGAATCATCCGGAACCCAGCATAGCAGGAGGGTTAAAAGATGAGTTGCTAGACTCCCTGCTCCTGGCTGCCCTCCTTAGATGCCCGTGGTCCCCGTGGGGACTGAACTGGCTGCACCTTCCAGCACAGACTGGAATTCAGGCTCCATTCCCTGACCTGAGAGACTAGGTCCCTGGACTGGCCACCAGGACAGGCATGAGGCCATGATGCCAACACCAGCTGTGAGTGCAGGGCAGGGACGGGTCTCAGAAACCAGGCATCACCAGCTGATAGATACGGGACACGAGATGGACAAACAGCTGAGGTCTGGGTGCAGAACCCTGAGGAAGGAGGGGGAAAGCGCTCCTGTCCACAACACCCTCAGCCCTGCACAGGCTGCCGCTTACTCCTCCATCTGTGTTTCTTCCCTCCCTCTTGTTTACTCCATTCCAGGCACACCTGCAATATGGCCCAGCATACACCTGCTTCCAATTCTTTGAACTGTTCCTTCCATCCTTCTGGAATTTCCCTCCCTGATACCCTTGGGACTCACTCCCTCACTAAATTCAAGCTTAGCACAAGTGTCACCTTCCAGTGAGGCCCACCCTGCTTACCCTCTTGCAAGTTGCAAACCAAGGCCAAGGACAGAAACCATGTGTCACAGCCCTTTAAGTGTGAGGCTAGCTGCTATGGGTTCTAGATGTCAGCTGATCCTGGCACCCAGTACTCTCTTCTTGGTGCCTCGAGAGATTTAGGGGCTCAAAATTAAAACTCTGGCACTCATGGATACACTGTTAATCCTTGGGTCTGTGTGCATGAATTTTTGAAAGAAAAAGGAGTGTTTGGGAGGAGAATATAGGCAATAAATTTACAAGATTCAAAATTCAAAATATACAAAAGGATATCCAGTGAAAAAGTTTCCTGCTGCTCTTGCCATTCAGCTCCCTGCTCCCTCCACTGAAAGCCACAGATGTGATCAGTGTCTGGTCTCTTTCCAGAGATATCTTATAGATATTTTATCAAGTATGTTGCTTCCCTGGTGGCTGAGCAGTAGAGAATATTCCTGCCAATGCAGGAGACACAGGAGATGCAGGTTCAATTCCTGAGTCAGGAGATCCCTTGGAGTAGGAAATGGCAACCCACTCCAGTATTCTTTCCTAGAATATCCCATGGACAGAGGAGCCTGGTGGGCTACAGTCCATAAGGGTCACAAAGAGTTGGCCACCACTAAGCGTCTGAGCATGCACACTAAGTGTGTTTATAGTCCCCACCTTCTACCCAAATGGTAACCTACTATACACATGCTCTTTGACTTTTTTTCAGTTAAATGTCTTAAACATGTTGTCACTTTAGTTTCTTTAATTTATAGCTGCTTAATAATCTCTTTGGGTGCACTCTCATTTTCTATTAAATCAGTCCCTTTTGATGAACGTGGGGCTATTTCTAACACTGTGTTGTTGAAAACAGTACTGCAGAGAATACCCCTGTGCCCAGGTCCCCTCACTACGGGCAAATTCTAGTTGGGCTTGCAGCACTCAGGGTACAAGCACTCTCAGGTTTGATAGACAGTTCTGCCTGGGGGAGACCCTCTGTCAGCACATGTATATCACTTCGCCTTAGCCCTCTCAGGCAGAGAAGGTAAGACTGCTAACATATGACTTCTCCATCACAAAATCCGCTGCTCCAGCACTCAGGGCCTGTTTACATAGTTGGAACTGAAAAAATGATTGTTAGGACTGTCCTGGTGGTCCAGTGGTAAAGAATCTGCCTGTCAATGGGAAGAGTTCACATGCTACAGGGAAGCTAAGCCCGTACACAACTAGTGAAGCCCATGCTCTAGAGTTCATGCTCTGCAACAAGAGAACCCACTGCAAACAGAAGTCCATGCACCACAGCTAGAAAGTAGCTCCCATTTTTCTGCAACCAAAGAAAGCCTGTGCACAGC
>SJYV01002624.1:1272987-1300053 GCA_006410875.1 Neotragus pygmaeus
GGGCTTTGAGGAAGACCCAAACAACCTTTTTTCTTTTAATATGCTGAAGTTTTTTTTGATATTGAAAATTACTATAAAATTGTTTTACAAAACAATAAAATTAAAAGGAAGAAAATAAAAATGACCCCAAATCATTGCTTTCTGATATAACATCTTTATGATGTTTTTGTGTTTATTTTTATATATGGTGTTCATTTTGCATGATTAACTTTCTGCATTCAAAATTATTTCTCGTCTTCTATGTTGAGATACAGTGTGATTAACTGAAGTCCAGAGTTCATTCGAATTTCTTTAATTGTCACTGTGTGCTTTTCTGTTCTAGGATGTTACCAAATAAACATTTAGCTGTTTAGTTGTTAAGTCTCCTCGGGGTCCTTTCAGCTGCAACAGTTTCTCCGCCTGTTCTTGTTTGTGATGACCTTGAAAATTTTGAGGAATGCTTTCAGATAGATTGTAGAATGCCCCCTCTGTTAGAATTTCTCTGGTGATTTTTCTCTTAATGAAACTGGGATTGTGGGTTTGGGTTGAAAGACTACAGAAACCAGGTACTGTTTGTGTCACATCACAAGAGTACATCCTTACTATGTGACTTATAAATGTTGATGTTGACCTTGATCACCTGGCTGATGTAGGGTTTGTCAGGCTTCTCCTCTGTAAAATCTCCCTGCTCCTTTTCTGTACCATACTGTTTAGAAGGAAGATGCTGTGTACAATCCATATTTACAAAGTAGGGAGCCTTGATCCCCATCCTTTACAGTGGATCATCTAGAAATTTATTTGGAATTATTCTTTATGGGCAATTTATCTCTTCTCTGCCATTTATTACTTTATTCAGTATCTTATATCAGTATCAACTCATGGATGTTTATGTTATGCTTTGAGTTATAATGCAAAATTTTGTTAGGTTATTCCAGTTTTGTTCATTGGGGTGGGGCTGGTTCTTTCGTGTCACTTTGACATACCACTGTGATTTTGCTTTTTTTTTTTTTTTTTTGAGTATTTTTTGACTTTTTGGCATGTAAGACTGTGCAGACTCGTCTTGTATATTTCCTATTTATCTTGAAAGCCCTAAGAAGCCCTGGTTTTTTTCTCTAAGAAGCCCTGGTTCCTTTTACTGGAGAGTGTTGTTAGAAAGCAGGATCTGGATAGGAAGTGTGCTCTTTGCTACTCAAGTGTCATTTCTTCTAGGGCCTTGGCCTCAGTGTTTCATGTGAGCTTCCTTCCAGGTGGGTGCGCAGACTCTCAATTTCAAAGTATATGGCAGACTGAAGCCAAATGAATAATTCCTAACAGGAAATAGGGCAAGAGACCATGCTTCCCAGTTTGCTTTAGCAGGATACATTCAGAGGTATTGGGAATGAGGAGAAAATTATAGATAACACAGTCAATGGAACAGAGATGGAGCATCCAAGGCAAAAAGAGTTAACACGAGGAAGTATCATTGCATGTAGACATGAGAGTGTTTTCATTACTGTATTTTCTACAGCCTTTCTTTTTTTTTTTTACTTTTCTTCCTAAAATATATTAAAAGCTTAGCTCAAGACTGACCTGTTATTGAGTAATATGAAGACACGAAATACAGAGATGGTCTTTATGGAAGAATGGAATATAACTTGAACATGCCAAGCATCTAAAAGCCCGAGTTCCAGAAAGATAGTGTTTGTATAAATATAAAACCACTAAGATGGTTTTATGTTTATGTACACAACATCCCTAGACATGCTTAGAGTATGCAGAAATGTAAATAGACTTACTTTTATTTATTTACTTACTTACAATGGGCATATAATTGATTTACAATGTAGTAGTTTCTGGTGTACAGCAAATTGATTCAGTTGTACATACTTATGCATATATATTCTTTCCATTTTCTTTGCCATTATGACATATCACAGGATAGATCTCACATTNCATGGTGACCACGGCACACAGACCGGACCTCGATGCAGGGCTACTGCAGCACACAGCTTGCACTTCGGTACAGGGCGACTGCGGCAAACAGCCCGGACCTCGGCATAGGACGATGGCGGCACACAGACTGGACTTTGGTGCAGGGCGACTGCAGCACACTTCCTGGAACTCGCTGCAGGTCGACAGTGACACAAAGCATGGGCCTCGGCGCACAGCAAATGCAGGACAGGCCCCAGACCTCGGCGAAAGGCACCTACGGCACATAGCCCAGACCTCGGCACAGTGCGACCATGGCAGACAGCCCGAACCTTGGCCCAGGGTGACCACGGCCCACAGCCCTGAGCTCTATGCAGGGCGACAGCAGCACACAGCCTGGACCTCAGTGCAGGGCGAGGTTGGCACATAGCACGGACTTTGCGCAGGTCACCCGTAGCACACAGCCTGGACCTCGGCACAGCGTGACCACGACTCACAGCCCAGAACTCGGCACAGGGCGATCATGGCACACAGCCCGGACCTCAGCGTAGGGAGACCATGGCACACAGCCCGGGCATCAGCAGAGAGCGACTGAGGCACACAGTCTGGACATCAGCGCAGTGTGACCATGGCACACAGCCCAGAAATTGGTGCAGNCCTGTTACTCCAGGTGTTTCTTGACTTCCTACTTTAGCATTCCAGTCCCCTATAATGAAAAGGACATCTTTTTGGGTGTTAGTTCTAAAAGGTCTTGTAGGTCTTCATAAAACCATTCAACTTCAGCTTCTTCAGTGTTACTGGTTGGGGCATAGACTTGGATAACTGTGATATTGAATGGTTTGCCTTGGAGACAAACAGAGATCATTCTGTCGTTTTTGAGGTTGCATCCAAGTACTGCATTTCGGACTCTTTTGTTGACTATGATGGCTACTCCATTTCTTCTGAGGGATTTCTGCCCACAGTAGTATATATAATGATCATCTGAGTTAAATTCACCCATTCCAGTCCATTTTGGTTCACGGATTCCTAGAATGTTGACGTTCACCCTTGCCATCTCTTGTTTGACCACTTCCAATTTGCCTTGATTCATGGACCTGACATTCCAGGTTCCTATGCAATATTGCTCTTTACAGCATCAGAACTTTCTTCTATCACCAGTCACAGCCACAGCTGGGTATTGTTTTTCCTTTGGCTCCATCAATTCATTCTTTCTGGAGTTATTTCTCCACTGATCTCCAGTAGCATATTGGGCACCTAATAACCTGTGGAATTCCTCTTTTGGTATCCTATCATTTTGCCTTTTTATACTGTTCATGGGGTCTCAAGGCAAGAATACTGAAGTGGCTTGCCATTCCCTTCTCCAGTGGACCACAATTTGTCAGCCCTCTCCACCCTGACCCGCCTGTCTTGGATTGCCCCAAGGCAATGGCTTGGTTTCACTGAGTTAGGCAAGGCTGTGGTCCTAGTGTGATTAGATTGACTAGTTTTCTGAGTATTTTTTCAGTGTGTCTGCCCTCTGATGCCCTCTTGCAATACCTACCATCTTACTTGGGTTTCTCTTACCTTGGGTGTGGGGTATCTCTTCATGGCTGCTCCAGCAAAGCACAGCCACTGCTCCTTATCTTGGATGAGGGGTATATCCTTACCACCACTGTTCCTGACCTTCAACGTTGAATAGCTCTCTAGGACCTCCTGTGCCTGAGCAGCCACTGCTACTTGGGTTGCTCTTCCCAGCCACCGGCCCAGCCCTTGAGTGAGTGGCTCCTCCCAGCCACCTCCTCTGGCCTCGGGCTCAGGGTAGCTCCTCAGTGTCACCGTCCCTGGCCTTGGGCACGAGGTGGCTTCTCCCAGCTGCCTCTGACCTGGGACGCTGGGTAGCTCCTCCTGGCCGCCGCCAGATCTATTTAAATTTATAGATACCAATAAAAAAGGAAAGTAGGAGATCAAAGGATATTTATAGTAAAAATGATAGCTTTATTTTGAGAGATTAACTCAAGCAGAAAATCCAGAGGTAATAATTTGAAAGAATATCCTCTGAAGAACCAAGAAAACCCCTGAGATACTGTCATTTGAACATTTCTCCATCATAGGTCTCCATCTAAACACAGAATACTTTATTTTTCCACTTGATAAGTCTTTTCCATGGTTTCAGAGCTTCTTATTAGTAAAACAACAGCAATAATATTTGACTTACATCAGGTGTTATGAGAGTACAAGAAGGAGATGACATTTTGGCTTATTAAAATTAGGATTACTTAAGAAGGAAGATATATTTGTTCTACTCATGAAGAATTGATAAAATTTCAGAAACAGTTCAGTGAGGCAATATTTTCAAAGTAGGATCAAGTGTACAAGAGTACCTTTAGAGTACATGAATTATTTGGGTTCCAAAGTACGATTTGCTAATACTTGTTCTGTGGATACTTTATATATATATATATGTGTGGGAGAAAGTTTTTGTATTCATAACATATTTACATTCCAGAGTAAATTACAGCTTAAAATGCTTTTTTGCATTAATAATTTAATTTTATGGTTAAATCTCAAAGGTAAAAGTATATATGAAGGGTTTTCTAAACCAATATGATAAAATAACCCATTTAAAAATAGCTTTTATTTCCAATATTCTGGGAGGTGGGTCATAGAGGATCCTGCTGTAATTTATGTCAGAGAGTGTTTTGCCTATGTTCTCCTCTAGGAGTTTTATAGTTTCTGGTCTTACATTTAGANTTTGTTTATTTTTGCTTTTATTTCCAATATTCTGGGAGGTGGGTCATAGAGGATCCTGCTGTGATTTATGTCAGAGAGTGTTTTGCCTATGTTCTCCTCTAGGAGTTTTATAGTTTCTGGTCTTACATTTAGATCTTTAATCCATTTTGAGTTTATTTTTGTGTATGGTGTTAAAAACTGTTCTAGTTTCATTCTTTTACAAGTGGTTGACCAGTTTTCCCAGCACCACTTGTTAAAGAGATTGTCTTTTCTACATTGTATATTTTTGCCTCCTTTGTCAAAGATAAGGTGTCCATAGGTGCGTAGATTTATCTCTGGGCTTTCTATTTTGTTCCATTGATCTATATTTCTGTCTTTGTGCCAGTACCATACTGTCCTATTCTTATTTGTATAATAAATGTGAATGTATACTGAAGAAAAATATAATTTAGGGTCTCCTTGGCCCCAAATTTCACAATTTTCTAAGATTTTTAGCTTTCTCTCATCTGTTCTTCCTTTTGTCCCCTATTTTGATTTCTTCTTTTCATTTCTTTTGTGTGTACATGTGGGTATGTGTGTAGTCCTCCTTTCAGATCCCACATATGCTTGGTTTTATTTAGCATCTGTCTCTGTCAGTGTTCTTCCTTCTTAGAGTATAACGCCCACACCTCCAAAATTGTTACACCATGATGAGTGCACCCCTTGTGTGTAAGATACTGCTTTTTTTGTGAAGTTTTGTTTCTGTTAGAACTAGACTTTATCCTTTTTTATAGAATTGGGACCTTTTCTAAAAAAAATTGTTTATTTTTAATTGAAGGAAAATTGCTTAACAGTATTGCATTGGTTTCTACCAGACATCAACATGAATCAGCCTTAGGTTTACCCATGTCCCCTCCCACTTGAACAACCCTCCTTCAGAAAAATCTTTGCCATATTTTTATATTACAAGACGCCAAAGTCACAGCCTATTTACAAAGTCAGTCAGTATTACTTTACATGAAGCAGTACGTTGCTTTTAGCACAGACTTCACAACAAAATTAGTTCTCTTTTTGTAAGAACTAATAATACTGGAAAAGAAATCGCAACCCAGTCCAGTATTCTTTCTTGGAGAGTTCCATGGATAGGGGAGCCTGGCAGGCCCTAGTCCATGGGATTGCAGTGAGTTGGATGTGACTGGGCAACTAATATACACACAGTAAAATAATGTAATGAGTTTGAAAAAGTATATGTTGTGACAGATCTCAGGCCTTCACCTTCAGAGTCATCTACAGACCAGAGCCCATCTCTGGGTGAAGAAAATNGGAATTTCCCAGGCAAGAATACTGGAGTGGGTAACCATTTTCTTCTCCAGGGAATCTGCCCGACCAGGAATCAAACTGTCATCTCCTGCATTAGCAGGCCAGTTCTTTACCATTGAGCCACCAGGGAAGCCCTCTTAAAGAGTACCAGTTACGGATTCAACAAGAAATGGTCTTGTTTGTATGTATGTCTCCCTCTTTGTTTCTCTCCAGCAGATACAGCAGGGAATTTTGCTCTATTAATTAGAAAAACTTCAGTGAATATCACTCTGACAACATGTCGTCAGTATACTATATATTCTCAGTGGCAAATGCCAAAAAACTTCCACTTAACTACCTATGTACCACTTCAAAGATTGGATTGGACACTTTTTTAAGTTTGTACCTAGATGGTAACTCATAACCATCTAGTTACAAACTTTAAAAAGTGCATAAATTGTTGGCCATGAATTACACTCTTTTAAAACTGAAAAATATGTGTGAATATTATTTTGTTATATATCTTTTGATATTTGTTTCTGTCACATCTATTGAAAATAATTCAATTTAGTGGTTTGTACCTTCTATGGTACTTTACATGTGCTTCCCCCTCCCCCCACAATAATTTTGTGTTAATGGACTTTCAATTTCTATTACAAATATGTTGACATATAGACCCATTAGATTCTCGAAATGGATATAAAGCTTTTGTTTTTTGGATAGAAAGCTTTTTTTGCATGTTTTAAGACGTATTTTAGGGGTCCTAAAGTGGATATTATAAGCCTTGTGTTTTCATCTATGCTGTGCTGCAGCATCGTATGTAATTATTCTGTGGAAAAGACAGACCCCTAGAGCATGATATTTGGCCTTGTGAACATCCCTACAGGCATTGAATGTTTGATGTTTGAGTTTACATTACAAATCACAATGTCTGCTCCTTTATTTTAAATGTCTGTTGTTGAGCAGCCCTTTAGAATTTAAATTGAACCATATCATATTAACAGACAAGTTGAACTGAACTTCAAAATTACCCCCTAATTTTACCAACTTTTTAATTATTATTTTTATAGGGAAATCACGACAATTGGCTTTTCTATACTCAAAATGCCAAAGCATTCCATTAAATTAAGCATATTGCGATCCACTTTGAAATTCAGTCTTGTTTTAAAACCACATTTGATGAGGTAGGAAAAATAATAAGTGAACGAATCAGGGGAAAAGCCTAAAGATCCTTTAATTGGCAGAGGTTTGAGTTGCTTTTGTTTAGTTACTTACTGTCCTTTGACAAAGTACAAGTTGAAGAGGCTTTGTAAGTGCTGTTCCACTGAAGGACAAACAAGGGTACTTTTCAATTGAGNGTATGTATTTTTTTCAGTGCATCTTTTTCACTTAAAGAATATTGTCCATGCGTGTGCTAAGTCACCTCAGTCATGTCTGACTCTTTGCGACCCTATGGACTATAGCCTTGCAGACTTCTCTGTCCATGAGATTCTCCAGGCAAGAACACTGGAGTGGGTTGCCCTGTCCTCCTCCAGGGCATCTTCCTGACCCAGGGAGATGTGTATAAGAGACAGCATCTGCAGTCTGTCACTGGAAAATGTCTCTTCTTGTTGAGCGTGCTGGAGTCTAACCTCCAGGCTCCCTTTTGAAAGGCATCACTGTATGGAAATCGACACTCATAAAATGATGATAAAGAAAGAGTTTGTTTTTTAAAGGTCAGGACAAGAAGACACCCTCAAATGTTGTAGAGCCTATTTCTTCCGGAGTAAGTGCTTTAACTTCAGCACAGAGTACGCTGAGTTTGAAGCCTTGTGATTTTTCCACAGTGGAGTGAAACTTATTCAAGCTCATCTTCTTTTCAAGTGGTATCCATCACAGTGGTTTATCTTGATGTTGATTTCGTTAAGTGTTATAGAAAATTAATTTATATTTTCTCCAAAGATATTCTGACTTGGATTGTAAAAGCTCAAGGATCGCCTTTGGGAGTGTTCTTTAGGGCAAGAAGTCCCTGAGCCAAGATCACAGTTGTCTGTACAAGAAACACGCTCAGCCAGGAAAGCTTCTATTTTTCTTTTTAACTAGAATGTGTACTTTTGTTAATAAAATGTTCTATGTTCTTAATGTTCATACTATGTTCTTAATGTTCATCTTCTGTGAGCAATCAAGGCAGCCTTCTCTTCTCAAGTCCTCCGTTTGTGTGTTTCATGAGAAGAGTTCTACTTGATTTCTGCTCATATGTGAGTTTATCTACCAATAGGACTTTGTCAGCCACTGAAAACATGTCTTTACCCAAATGTTTCTAATATTTCAAAAGCCTTTTAGATAAATGAAGTACCCCTGTTTCCCTTGTCCACACATATAACCTTCTCAGTTCCAGAGCTGGAGTTTTAATGCATGGAGCACTTGAAAAAGACCCATTGACCCAGGTTGAACATGGACATTAACGAACAGTGCCAGCCCTTCTTGTTGCTCTAGTCCCCATAGCTTTTGGAGATGTCACTAATTCAAGAGTCAAGAGTCAGCCACCTGTTCCATCAGCCTCTTCCCCCTCACATTAGAGGTTCAGGCCCTTGCTGAATAGTAACGCTCTAATCTGGGGAACACATACAGCATTTTTCTGAAGCTGATTTGTCAGGCTCAGCTAGCTGGAAGATTCTGTGTGTTTGCGCAAGTGTATGTTTTGCAGTTACCCTTGAGGCACTTGTCACGACCGTGCATATTAAAATTAATCAGACCTCCTCGGCCCGAGTGTCTGTGTGTTTAACATGAAGAAGTGGATATCACGCAAATACTCTAATTAAATGGGCCTGCTTGGTTTTGTTCTAGTGGATCCTTGGTCTTTTTCCTTTAATAGGAGTTGCTTATGTGGAAGGCACGGCCAGCACTAGAGTCGGTGGAGAGCTCACTCAGAGTTTCCTTTGCCACCTGCTCCCAGAGTTCTGAGACCTCAAGGGCTCCCAGCGTGCCCTCCTTAGCCACCCTTATTGTGGCGGAGAAATATGTCCAAGATCATGAGGGAGCAGCAAGGCTAGGACAGAACAGGCTGAGCATATGACCTGGACATTTGGGTTGATTAAGATAGGCTGTCTCACATGCTGATAAACTTTGGACACCAGATTGTGCTCTGTGCTCCCACTCTTGGATGATGGAGTTTGTCTGAGAGCAAGGTCTTGTGGAGAATTCAGAACTAATGCCCATTCTTTATATCCTGAATTTGAAAGTCAACTTTTATTCGTGTATCTCTTCAAGTCACCTACATATATAGAAGCTATTTTATGAGACAATAAGTAATAAATATAAGCATATATATTAGTATATATTGTGTGTATGTGTGTATATATATGTATATATGTGTGTATATACATATGTGTGTATATATATATATAATTTCACTTTTACTCTATTTTTTGGCTTTAGCTTACTTTGATTTATGTTAGACTTTTTTCTTTGCTTTTGTTAAGACTGTCATGGGGAGGACATTTTCAAATAAATTTTGACAGAGAGTAAGCTGAAAACACTGAAAATGTCTCAGGTTCCCAAAGCAGTAGCTTTCTTGTTTGCATATTTAATGTCATAAATGAGGTAAGCTTTTAACAACCAGAAAGCTTATGGATTTTAGTTCCAATCCATCCATATTACTTGGACTTTTTTTCATATTTTAGAAAATAGAAACAAAATTTTCTTTCCGAATGTTTCACATTTGAATTTATATATATATATATATATATATATATATATATACACTCTTTATATAAAGAATAAAACATAGATATAATATTTAAAAAAATTTGAAAAATAATAAAAAATCTTTTCAGTTTTAGAANTTTGAATTTATATATATATATATATATATATATATATATATACACTCTTTATATAAAGCATAAAGCATAGATCCAATATTGAAAACAATTTGAAAAATAATGAAAAATCTTTTCAGTGTTAGAAAGTTTGGAGTTACAATTTAGCAGATCTCCAAATAACCATGGCAAGTTATCTGGTAAAAGATTACTCTGGCAGGACATGGTCCATAAAATTGATTTGTTCCTTCCCAAATTGAAAGGGTTGGACAGTTCCAAAAAAATGAACCATTGTTTTACAACTTTTCTTCTTTTCCTCCCATTGTATATAAGAGGTAAAAAGATCCACCCGTTAACCTATATGCTCTCTTTTCTATGTGGGCATGCAACTCACGTGTGGAGCTCTGTATCGACAGTGCCAAGCAACTGTGTGGTACATGACAGCATCATAAACCCTTTCTCTGCTCACTTAGGTTGCTACTTGTTATTTATTAACACAATGCAGACTGTTCGGTGTGGGTGTATATGAAATAGAAAGAAAAATAAAGGCCCTTAACAAGTAAATACATCTTTCATCATTCCTTTTGTTTGGTGTGTTTACTGTGTGCTATTCTTGGTCCATAGAAGTTGTTTGACAGTTCTTCAAAAGGGTGAGGAACCTTTTCTTGGACTTTTGTTTTGTCTGTAGAAAAAAGTTTTCTATCTGCCATTCTCTTTTCTTTGCAACCTTTCTATAAAAAAATTTTTTTTAAAAAGACTTTTATTGTTATTAGTATGACAAGAATTGGTGATTATGAAACATGATAGACAGTTTTATCTAATTTGTTTGAAATGGACAGTTAAGAGACTAGAAGTCTAAGACAGTTTTCATTTTTAAACTTTAATTAGACATAGAGTGCTATATTCTACAAATCACCTTTTTACTTCTTTCTAAGAAATGGACCATTTGTTCATAGGCCTTATGTAAGCTTCACTGAAATATTGAGCCTTGATTTCACTTGTGATGAAGTTCTCTCCTCCCTCCATATTAATGTAATATCAATGCTGTGCTCATTGCCTGGTGTAATTACTGAAGAGATCAGTAGCTGGGAGACCGTGTCATAATGGAGCATGTCTGTTTATTATAACAGGACAGTGCTCCTAAGGTGATATTTTGTTTGTAATAGATTAGAATTGCTTTATTGTTTCAAGATGTTCAATCTGTTTCATAGGCCTTTTTTTTTTTTCTGAGGAGTTAGGCTTTGTAGAAATTGTGTGAACCGTTGATACACCATCATGTGACATTAGTCAAGTGGAAAACTTGGGAGCAGAAAGCAGTAGAAATGAACAAAATGCACCCTTTGCAATTTAGAGTCTTGTTTCCTTTCTCTGTCTTTTTTTTTAAATTTTTTTCCTTTTCCCAACCATAATGTTTTCGCATCATTCTTTGCTCTGGCACTCTTAGTATTTTTCATCTCTGTCGGGATACTGTGGTTAAGGGATGAAAAGCACCTAAACAAGGAGGTAGCAGTTTTGAGAGCAATTCCCTGAAAATAGGAGGGTGGGATCTCAGCCTTCCCCTACAGGACCATACTCCAGACTCCCCAGAGAAGTCATGTCCAACAGCAAAGTTAAACGGATCAGAGTTAGACACCTGCTTGCCTTTTACCTCCCCTACGCTTTAGTTTAGCTCTGCGTGTTCCATGGTGCCGGAGCACAGCCACCTTGCTGGTGTGCTTAGTTTCTCCTCCTTCCAGCTCATTCCCATTAGAAGGAACCAAGAGAACTGACGGTAAATTGAAGTCGTATGTATTTTTTTCAGTGCATCTTTTTCACTTAAAGAATATTGTCCATGCGTGTGCTAAGTCACCTCAGTCATGTCTGACTCTTTGCGACCCTATGGACTATAGCCTTGCAGACTTCTCTGTCCATGAGATTCTCCAGGCAAGAACACTGGAGTGGGTTGCCCTGTCCTCCTCCAGGGCATCTTCCTGACCCAGGGATCAAACCTGAGTCATTTATGTCCTTTGCATTGGCAGGCGAGTTACTTACCACTGGCACCACCTGGGAAGCGCAAAGAATAGTGTAATTAGGGGTTAATAAAGAACATTAAGTCAAGAAGCATAGTAAACTTGAGAGTCCTTGAGTTGTCTCTGCAGGATTTTTTCTTTTGTTTTCTAAATTTAAAATGTTCAGATTAAGAATATTTGCAAGTTTCAAAGTATATTCCATTAAATAGGGAAATATTGCTTTTTGAAATGGTTTGTTTAAATTCCAAACAATGTGAACCCTTTCTGAAATAATGTCTAATAATTGTTTTGAAGACTTAGCATTAAAGAGATATTAATATCTACTATCAGTTATTTTTATCAACATCTCTGCTCACATACACAGGACAAAATCTTGCCAACTCCATTAGACTCCTGAAATTTCCCTAGAATTAAGAAGTACACACACCCAAAATAAATAAAATAAGTTGTAATTAGATTTTAGGATAATTTATCTCACTTAATCTCTAAGAATTTTGACTGCAAACAATTTTGAAAAAAGGAAAAGATACAGATCAGGATCTCAATACAGAACAGAAGCTCCCATTCTATTCCTGTTTTATTTTTTCATTACCTTTGGATTCCTGCTAACATCCTTTGTAAAGCCTCTCTTAATGCCCAGAAGAGAGTCAATACCTCCTTTCTGTGTAATCCCTTTTTTTAATATATTTGCTGTCCTATTCACTCCTTCCCTCATTCTGACAGGAAACACTTATTGAGGTCCTAGTATATGCTACTTATTTTATAGGTGAATGTAAACAGAGATCAAAGATACATTTCCAATTAATGTGCTCATGGTATTTTGGGCGAAACAAACCATGTGACTTGGTGGGGAGAGGAACTGAGAGTGAGGAGATACAGTTGGCTCTATAGGTGGTGGCAGGGGTGGGGCTTACACGAAAAGGGAGCATACAATGAATCCCTGTAATTATTTATCCTCAAAATTAATATTTATGTAATGATGGACATATCTTTGTTTATGTCACCTGTAGAGGTCATATGACTGTTATGACTTCTTAGCCAATTTTGTTTACATGCATGTGCAGAAAGCTGTTGTGGTATTCACCAGATCTCTCTCTATATGTAATATAACTTCCTTTTTAAAATCTTACCTGTTTATTTATTTTGGCTTGGGTCTTCATGGCTGTGTGTGGGCTTTCTCTAGTTGTGGCAGTGGCGGGGGCTGCCTTCTCACTGCAGTGCAGAAGTTTCTCATTGTGACCCTTGTGTTGCAGAGCACAGGCTCTGGGCACGTGGGCTTCAGTACTTGTGGCACATGGGCTCAGTGGTTGCAGTTCTCAGGCCCTAGAGCGCGGGCTCAGTAGTGCCTCACGGCATGTGGAATCTTCCTGGACCAAGCATTGAACTGGTGTCCTCTGCATTACAAGGCAAATTTGTAATCACTGGACCAGTAAGGAAACCCTGACTTCTTTTAACGTTTTTCTCATCATCTCATCTTTTCAAGTGGGTATTTTCAAGTTATTGATTTCTGCTTATCCACAGCTTTCTGGGGGAAATTTACAACCCTAAGGAAATACTCTGATTGCATTCCCCCAGCTTCTCAGACTAAGGCTAAAAATATAATGTATCATTTCCGCTTTCTCCATCTTTAGCCTTTACTGACTAAAATAATAGTGGATACTGTCTTTGAACTCTTTTATTTTAGCAGAATAGTAAAAGTGAGCCAAAATCATGTTAATAATAATAGGTAAATAACCTAAATCTTAGAGCTAAAATTCACTTAGCTTTGTGAGTTCTTGATTCATTTACTCATTCATTCACAAAATTTAAATGCTTAGCCAAAATTCTTTTAAAAATTATTTGCCCTGTAATTATAATCTCACTTTTATCTTTTACATTTTATTTATTTTGAGTGTGGTTGATTTATAATACTGTTAATTATTGCTGTACAGCAAAGCGACTCAGTTGTGCATATACATATATTAATTTCCATATTCCTTTCCATTATGGCTTATTATAGGATGTTGAGTATAATGCGCTATGCTATACAGTAGGACTTTGTTGTTCATTCAGTCTGTATATACCAGTTTACATCTGCTAATCCCAAACTCGCAATCCATCCGCCTCCCACACCCTTACCCCTTGGCAACCATAAGTCTGTTCTCTACTTCCTGATTCTGTTTCTGTTTCATAGATGGGTTCATTTGAATCATATTTTAGATTCTACATATAAGTGATATTTGCCTTTCACTTTTTTCATGTTACTTTCTGACTTAGTTTGATGATTTCTGGTTACATTCATGTTTCTGCAAATGACATTATTTTATTCTTTTTTACAACTCAGTAATATTCCATTGTATATATGTACCACATCTTCTTTATCTGTTCATCTGTTGATGGACATTCAGGTTGCTTCCATGTCTTGGCTCATGTGAATAGTGTTGCTATGTACATTGGGATGCAAGTATCTTTTTGAATTATAGTTTTTGTCTGAATATATGCTCAGGAGTGGGATTGCTGGATCATATGGTAATTATATTTTTACTTTTCTGAGGAACCTCTATACTATTTTCCACAGTGGCTGCACCAACTCATAGTCCCACTTACAGTGTAGGAGGGTTTCCTATTTCCTATACCCTCTCCAGCATTTATATAACCTCAATTTTAAACAAACCTGCTTGAATTCTAATACATACAAGTATATAACAGGTACATATGGAACAAAGTATTAATACATTTTCCCTGACATACTCACATATCATGCTGGCAGTTAACAGCCTCTGGAATATGGAAGTAGACATTTAATTTCTTCTCAAGAATGGAAAAAGAGCCTCAGTTGGCATGTGATATGGTACTTGTGCCATCTTATGTATTTTATTGGGTCTCCCAGAGACCTTTATTAGACTGGGTGGGTAGGTTAGCCTGCAGCTGCAGTGAGTTCACTTCCTGTCTTACTCTCCAGCCTCATTTCTCATTTCCTAGCATTCGTAGCATCATTCCTTATGACTTGTTCTAGTAATGCTGAATTGCCCATGCCTTTTTACAGCTAGCATGCTTTTCTTTGCTTATGATGATGTCTGTTTACAATGCCTTTTACCTTACTTTGCTCCTAGACGATTGCCGTTCATTCTTAATACTTAGTTTGTTTCACCCACCTTGCCAGAAATTTTCGCTAACTCTAATTGCCCTCACTCTCCTCCCTTGAGAAATTGTTTTGTCTCTCGTCTCCATTGGACTTTGACCTCCTAAAGCAGTGGTTGTAAAACTACGGCCTGTAGGACAAGTCTTGACTGCTGCTTAGTTTTGTATGACCTATGAGCTAAGAATTGGGCTTCCCTGGTAGCTCAGACAGTAACAAATCGGAGACCTGGGTTCGATTCCTGGGTCGGGAAGATCCCCTGGAGAAGGGAATAGTTACCCGCTCCAGTATCCCAAGGACAGAAGAGCCTGACGGGGTACAGTCCATAGCGTCACATAGAGTCAGATATGATTGAAGTGACTTAGTACATACCAAAATTCTTGCCTGGAGAATTTCATGGACAGAGAAGCCTGGCAGGCTACAGTCTGTGGGACCACAAAGAGTCGGACACAACTGAGCAACCAACACATGCACACACATGAGCTAAGAATTTTTTCCCATCTTTGAAGAAAAAAATCAAGCGAGGATAATTTTATGACACATGAACATTATATGAAATTTAAGTGTGTGTCTTTAATAGAACATAGCCATGCTCATTCATTGACCGCATATGGAGATATTGTCCTATAATGTACCTTAGTGATGTGATAGAATTGATTATAGCCTACAAAACCTGAAATATTTGCTACATGGCTCTTTAGAGTCTGCCCACCCCTGTCCTACAGGGCAGGAACACAGTCTCAGTCACCCCATCATCCAGAGTTCCTAGCACAATGACTTCTAATCCAATGAGTTAACTGAATGGTGGAATACCTAGATGCTAGATTTTTCTCTATCATTATCTGGATAATCTTGGACAAATGTTTCATTTCCCTTTATTTGAAAATAAATTTATTTCATTAAATGAGCTGTATAGTTCTTTCTAGATATAAAATTCTAGAAACATTTTAATATTTTATAAAATCAGCATGCAAAAATGCTTGAAAACAGAATTGGAAGGCCCATGTTTTATTAAGAAATACAAGCAAAAGGACAGAAAGGTGAACTCTCACAGATCTGTTATATACGAGGTTTATCATTGGTGCTGATTATGTGTTCTGTTGTAATCCAAATAAAAATGAAATTTGCTGTTGGTCTGTACTATGCATTTCTATCTAGGGATAGAAGATAAGATTGTTTGTTGTTAAGATCTGTGGCTTATAACTTACCTGCATTTCTTTGAGTGAAAATTTTATCTGGATAATGAAAGGCAGACATTGAATGTTAGTTTTTGCCAGAATCCTGAATTATCCTGTGTTCACTTCTCTTTTTCAAAATCATGCTCACTCTCTTATATGAACCTACTTCCCCAAAGATATTGCAAGGGCCAGAAAAAGCAGTGTTGTTACCAACCTATATACTTCATTTTCTAGATTTAAGAGACTTACAGAGTCCTTACATCTCTAAAGTGATTAAAAAAAAAAATTCTAATAGGAGTGCCTGCTATAATCCTGGGCAGTCATAAAAGTATCTTGAATGAAAATATCACAACATAATATAAGGATTCTTTGGATGAAAATTGTTTTTGCAATTTGTACCTCTTTCTAACATATTATTTTATTTTTATTCACTTATTTATTTATGGCTACGCTGAGTCTTCATTGCTGCACAGGCTTTTCTCTGGTTGTAGAGAACAGGGGCTACTCTCTAACTGAGGTGCGCCAGCTTCTCTTAACGGTGGCTTCTCTTGTGAAGCACAGGCTCTAGGATGCAGGCTTCAGCAGCCTCAGCACATGGGCTCTACAGCACAGGCTCAATGGTTGTGGTGCACGGGCTTAGTTGCTCCTTGGTTTGTGGGATCTTTCCAGGTCAGGGATCGAACTTATGTCCTCTGCATTGGCAGGCAGATTTTTTAAAATAACTGAGCCAACAGGGAAACCCTCTTTCTAACCTATTTTAAAAGGCAATCAAAAAGGCAAACAAAATTAATATTTAAAACTTTAATTTTAAATATTCTTACTTCCATGAGTATGGCTTCCCTGGTGGCTCAGAAGTTAAAGCTGTCTGCCCAGTGTGGCAGACCTGGGTTCAATCCCTGGGTCAGGAAGATCCCCTGGAGAAGGAAATGGCAACCCACTCCAGTATTCTTGCCTGGAGAATCCCATGGACAGAGGAGCTTGGTGGGCTATAGTCCACGGGGTCACAAAGAGTCAGACACAACTGAGTGACTTAACTATCAATTTTCAACTTCCATGAGTATATTCCTGAGTAAAATTGATCGTCACAAAAACCTATAAAAATTCTATAGGTAAAAGTTCTTTTAATGTTTCCAGTAATTTAAAGTTATTAAAGAAGTGAAAAACTCAGGTATATCCATGAAGAACTTCAGGAAAAAAATCTTTTGTAGAAGTTCTGTGTCAACTTCTGTGACATAACCTCAAGAGATAATAAATAAGTAATTTTGCATAGTCTCCTCACTTGTATTGTGGTCCTACTGCTTTGTAGAGTCTTTTTCCGTTGCCTTCTGGAGGAATCTCATACTGAAGCACTGCAGTCCTTCAGTATGGGACATCTCGTTGTGGAAGAGGGTACATTTCCTATCAATCCACTTGCTTCAGTCTTTGTTTTATGGTCTGTCATTCAATCAGGTCAGCTACTAGGAAGTATGTAAAAGGCAGTTCAAGAGAACTGCTTTCAGTGAGATCAGAACATGATATATGTAAAGCATTTTTAATTGTACAGGGGATATATGTTAGGGGAAATTAGTGTTATTGCTACTACTTGAAGTTTTCTCATTCCATTTTTCACTCAAATATTTGCCAAGCACTGATTTCTCTTTTTGGAATTCTGAATGTCCTTAAAATATAGTTGAAACACATCTATAAATAGGTATTCTTTTAATTAAAAAAATAAAAAGGATCACAATACTCTTACATTCCCATTTGGATTTTTTTTCATCTGAAAATCTATTATTGCTTAAATGTCAAGATTCACCTTGTGATTCTAAAGGAAAAAAATATTTCCCTTATTTTGCCTCATGTGATATAATTATGGCATATAAATGTCAAAATATTAGTAACACTATTTGTTAAAATGTATGAACTTATTTCATTAAGAATAATTTAGCAGTCATCTCTCAAGTTACATTCATAATATGCAAGGAGATTACTTTGCTAATTGTTAAGTATATAGACATACCCTTTTGAGAACTTAGAAATTCTTAACTTCCTTCAGAAAATTCAGGAATACATGTTCTTTCTTCTTAACAAGCTGGTATATGAATGAGTAATGAGAGTTTAAAAATCTGTAGTTTGTCTAAAACAAAGTAAGCATTCTACCTGCAATGATGATTACAGGACAACATGTGTTTTTATTAAAAGACATTTGAAACAACTTATTTTTATATATCTGCTTTTGGATTTCCTGAAAATAATGCTCAGAAAAATTCTGTGATTTTTACGTAGGTGAATGAGCTGACGCTTTTGTACCCTTTCTTTTCCTTATCTTTCTTGGGGTGTCCCTGAGCTCTACCCAGGCTGAGACAGATGGCTGCTGGTTTAGTTGTGTGCGTGGGAGAGAGGGACTTCCACATGTGATTTTTACCATTTGGTAGTAATTAGTTTGTTGTATAAATTAACATTAACTGAACCGTTCTTCAGGCATTGTTTGTAATTATCTTCTTTGAGTCTCTGAGTTGTATAAAAAGATAAAAAGCAGAGAAGAAATTGTTCTTTATTTTATACAAAGTGGACCAATCTATCATTAGGCTGAATAGATCAACAATTACTGTTTGTATACCCAATAGACCAAAAACTTTGAAATGACTGTAAAACAGAAAAACAAACCAAAAAAGAAACCAAAAAAATTTGGAACTTAACGCTTGAGAAATACAATTAGATGTTCTGAAAATGTGTCATTTTTACTTTAAGATACAACTGAGTGTAAGGGGAAAGTACAATACAGTTTGAGGTACTTTTCTTCACATCTTTTAGAAAATAATTTTTTTTAGTTCTCCCAGTAACTTCCATTTGAAGGTCTCTATTCTATCTTTTTTCTTCTTTATATGTTACATACTGTGNTTTACTTTAAGATACAACTGAGTGTAAGGGGAAAGTACAATACAGTTTGAGGTACTTTTCTTCACATCTTTTAGAAAATAATTTTTTTTAGTTCTCCCAGTAACTTCCATTTGAAGGTCTCTATTCTATCTTTTTTCTTCTTTATATGTTACATACTGTGTTTAGGTGCTTTCATATAGAAACGTTTTCATAGACGTTTTATGAGAAGCATTTTTAAAGATATAGTGTCAATATTCATCTTCTTAGGCAGAGCTATTCCCTAGTAAGTGGGATTTTGATAATTCAGGTTTTAAACTTTGTGATGGAGTCACCATTTCCTCCCCATCCCCACCCCAAATAAAGATATTGTATATGAAGGAAACAAATAACAAGCAAACTGTATGTCTTAAAATTCCCCTTCAGTTTGATTTTGGCCTTGTTCATGTTATTTCTGGGTTTGAAATATTCTTCTTGTGTCTTTCTCTAAAGAGATCTAATAAGTAATACCATATAACAGATTGTCCTTTAAAGCATAAATGTTTCTTTCTGGAAAAAAAAAAAGAAACTCCCATCTGTGTTTTTTCTTTGGAAATTGCTCTAAGAAACTACCAAGAAGAACAAGTTATTGCTAGACATATTTTGACCCAAAGTATTTAAAGTATGTCATTGCACTTTTACTGTCCGTAACACAGTCATAATTTTGATGTTGACAAGAAAATATGATGGGTATTATCCTACTAAGAGCTTCTTTATTGCAGACCATAAGGTAATAAAACCTCAGTCATAGCAGAATTAATATTTGTGTTAACCTGCTATTAGATTGTTAATAAAACTGAAAATGTATACCATAAGTAGCTGTTTTCTGTCATACAATTTCAGATATTGATCAGGTGTTACTTGTAGAAATTATAGTTACCAGCAGTAATTTATTTCTTTGCTTTTTAAAAATTATTGTTGCACTTTATTTCATGGATGCAATTACTTAGTGAATCTCAAAGATTTAAAAATATCCCAATACAATTGCAAATTACTTGGAATAATAACAGTTTCCCTTTATTTAGCATGGCTGTGCTTTACTGCATTTTTTTAGTGAATGAACAGAATTAAGGCACTGTTTTTACCATGACTAAGTGGGAGATTTATTCCTGAAATGCAAGATGGTTCGACATATGAAAATCAATGAATGTAATACACCTCATTAACAGAATGAAGGAAAAATTTAAAGGAATTGAAAATATATAAAAAATGTTCTCAGGCAATGATGAAAATAAACTAGAAAACAATAATAGAGATTGCCTTTAAAATTCCCCAATATATGGAAATTAAACAGCTCATTTTATTAAAACTAAGATGCTTTAAAACCTGGGTTTTGTTTTGAGTTGTTGGATAAGCAATTCATTGGGCTTCCCAAGTGGCACTAGTGGTANCCCGCTGGCCTCCCCCGCCCCCTGCCCCGCCAGTGCCAGAGACAGAAGAGATGAGAGTTCCATTCTGGGTCAGGAAGATCCCCTGGAGAAGGGCATGGCAACGCACTCCATTATTCTTGCCTGGAGAATACCATGGACAGAGGAGCCTGGCAGGCTGTGGTCCATAATGTAGCAAAGAGTCAGTCACTACTGAAGCAACTAAGCATGCTTATTCCTATTATTCCAGGGTTAATAGAGACATGCTTTTTTTTTTTTAATCATTTTTAGTGAGAGTGTTTCAAAGTTTCGAATAATTAAAAATGTGGGATTTTTAAGTATTTCTAATGCAGAACCGATTTTTATGAAATAGGAAAACTCGAAGTACTATATGCCTAGAAGTTGGCCTCTCTTTAAAGTGTATCATGTTGCATAATTAACCAAGATTCTGAATCATGCTTCTCCTTTAAATGTATGTCACTATTGACAATTTGAAGGCTCCAAAGTTTCTGAATTTTCACAAACCTTGCCTCCTCAAATCTTGCATAAAAAAATATCTACAAATCTTGCACAAAATGGCTTGTGTGCATTTACTTTCTGAAATGAGAAAAAAGTATCATTATGTCTTATCTCTTTATTTTGGCTATAAATCAAATAAACATAAAAACCTTATGCTCTGTGCTTTTCAGAATCTAGAGCTGGCTAAGAAGGAAGCAGCCTTAATCCTGAGCATATTTCCTTTCCCTGCTTCACAGGATAGAAGTGTATTTTCTTGTAAATTGGGCAGTGTACAGAATTTGGTCAAATTTTAAAGGGCAAACTTTGTGTCTTCTCAGAATCATTCCCCATACTACATGTTCCCTGTAAGCGATATGAGTATAATTTTGGTAAAATATTTTAATAGAACAGTTTTTGATTTGTACATGTTAGGGTTCTTAATATTAGACCAAAATATTCCTCTGTGTGAGAGAAAATCGTCTTTATGGTCCTCAAATAAATTTAGATCCTTATTCCTGGAAGGGCAGCAAAATAAACACTCTGCTTCCCGACTGTTTGATTTTGCTTCACTTATGTACTTGTGTGCATAAGAACATATAAATCTAGGCTTACATGCACTTTTTGAGGAAATCACACTATTCCATCATCCCCACCCATACAGACTAAACCATTTTCCCCTTATTCCTCAAGTCAGCATTTTTATATAATATTTCTTTTTAATTTTTAGATGAAAACAATCGACTATTGACAAATACCCTACACAAAAACCAACTCTGGTTATTTTTTTTGGCAACCATTTGAAATGCAGACTCCTATATGACATGATATATTTTGGATCCAAAGATAAGAAGGGAAGGGGAGAAAAAAAGCAGCTCTTCTGTGGCTGGCCGTGAAGCTCAAAGAGAATACATTAATTAACCCAAGAGAATTTCTAGGAAGCCGGAGTGAGAAACCATAGCTTTGAAATCTAGTGATCTTTATCCACTGTTGGGTTTGGGTCAAAGACCTTGGACAGAGAAGGAAAAAAAGGGAAGGAGGTACATTATAGGAACCAGATGTTAAAAACTGATAAAGGCTACCAGCCCCCTGCTGCTGCTATCAACTGCCACCTCCATCAAAAAGGTGGCATTCTCCTCTGAAGCCCCTCTGTCCTTCGAGCAGAGAGAGACACACACAATTTTGGCTCTGCAGTTTCCTTTGGCCTACCTTGTCGAATGGCCCTAGAAGACTAAACAGGTGTTATCTACTTTTGATTTCAGTGCATTTAAATTAATCCTGTCAGCTCAGCTGTTAAAACAACTGTCATCTCCAGCTGTTAGTAATTTTCGACTGGGCACTTTCACAGGTTGCCAAGATCTGAGCCTGCATCCTGTGTCTCTCTGAATGCAGTAGAGTAACAATTGTGGGTTTTTTAAAGGGGCTTGTATTGTGATGCTGCACACATGAAATGATCATAATAACAATTTCCAAAGATTTTCTGGTGCCATGTTTTGTGGTATATAAATAAACCACGTGCTGAATGCCACTTTTATCTATATTCTGTGATATGTTATAAAACTTTTTTTTAAATCTGGTGACCAATAAGTCAACTTGGAAGTATAAAAGAGAGAGGTCTGATGAAGAAGTTAAAAGGTAGAGATAGTACTGCACCCGCTTGTGATGATTTCTGTGTTTCCAGAAACAATAGTTGCTTCAGGTAGACTTAGGGTTTTTCTTTCACTGAAATAATCCGTAAAATATTTTGTTACTTTTTTTAACAGCTTGAATAACTCTTCACTTTCAAACCAAATATAAGGCTTCTGGCTACATCTCCTCCTACTGAAATTTTAATTCAGAAGAGGCATTTGTTGCATAGTTTCTATATTTAGAATCTATTTCAGTTAGTATGTATTCAAATCTAATATTGTAGGGGAGAGAAAAGGCCATCAGGAAACTCAGTTTACTATCATCAGTTGGAACCTGCTAAAACTGTGCAGGAATCTCAACACTATCAAAAAAGACTTTCATTTGCTACTGATGCAATCACCTGGAACCAATGAGTTTTCCTCCTATCCTAATCTTACACACTGAAAATGGAAAAAATTATCAGTTTTCTGTTTCTGTTAAAAAGTATAAATTTGGGTTAGCTTTTTACTGTTAAAAAGTATATTTCCAAAGAAAAATAAATATATATAATATTAATTTTAAATTGTTTGTATTTAAGAAGAATGTAATCATGCCAGTAATGAAAACAGTTTTCAATATAAGGGACCAGTCCTAAAACTTCTGGTTATCTTAAAATATTTTATTTGATTTTATGTAATACTGATGTGGAATAACTGTGCTCTACATTTAGTAATTTTTAAGGAATTTCTGATTCCATATTTTAATTTATTTTAATTTAATTTAGCTAATTTTTGAGAGGGTATACATGCACAAGGTAAACAGTAAAAAAAAAAAAAAAAAAAAAAAAAAACCACCATGGGTGAAATAAGTGAAGGATAGTCCATTCTATGGCACACCTGCCAAAGCTATTTTTTTAGGGCAGTTGTGNTCTCGCCTGGAAAATTTCATGGACAGAGGAGCCTGGTGGGCTACAGATCATGGAATCACAAAAGAGTTGGACATGACTGAGCGATTGAGTGCATGTGTGCGTGCACACCCACACAGAATTAAAACAAGTCCCCATTTGTATCAGGGCCAGCAAGTCCTCTCCACTGGGATTTGCTGAGAGCTATCACTAGGCATGGGTGCTGTAAAACGCCCCAGGAGCCACGGGAAAATAGATAACAAGACTACCTGTTCCTCACGAAGCTTCTCATTTGCTCTTTAGAAAAATAAGCCAAAGAAGAATGAGATGCCACCATGATAGCGTTTTCCTAAAGGAGTGTTTCTCAAAGTGTGGCCCAGTGCCCAACTAACTGCTTCATAATAACAGAGTGCCTTTTAATATATGGGTTAATTTTAACAAGTTCTCCAAATAAGTAAATGCTTTGCATTATTATTTAATTTTATAATCCTATGAGGTAGGATTATTCCAATTTTACAATTAAGGAAATGATTATAAAGGCTATAGATGATACTCCTAAAGAAATTTCTAATGAGAATGCTTGTTTATTTTGTGATATACTTTCTTCTTTCAGGCCTTTACTTTTGTAAACATAGTTGCTACCTGAGCAACTGCAGTGATATTTTTCTTAAATGTGTTGCTTTACAGGAGTGTTTAGAGAGAAAGAGTAAAAATAAAAATTTTGGCTCTCCATCTTCATTTGTGGATTTGTGGTGTACACACTTAACCCCTTGATCATGTGTGCATGTATGTGTGTTAAATTGCTTCAGTCATGTCCAATTCTTTTTGACCCTATGGACCAGAGCCCAACAGGCTTCTTTGTCCAAGGGATTCTCTAGGCAAGAATACTGGAGTAGGTTGCCCTTCTCCAGGGATCTTTGCGATTCAGGTGTTGAACCCACATTGCTTATGTCTCCTGCATTGGCAGGCGAGTTCTTTACCAGTAATGATACCTGGGAAGCCACATGAGCATGTATATAGAAGTTTTATTTTGTTTTATATAGAAAAGTGATAGCTAAATGTTATATCATTTGTGTCCCAGTTTTGAAGTATTACTGTATCCTCCTTATCATTAACATGTATATTTTAACCTAACCCTTTTATACATCTATCTGACAAATGTTTATCCATATATTAATGTATTTATGGAGTTCTTAGTATATTTGGGCGCTGGGTTGCCACAATTTCATGAAAGCCTTATCAGCATTTTATATCACAGTTAAGAAAGTCTTATGACTTCTTCCATTATACTTACTGACATTTTTGGATCTCACTCTAAGAATGTTTCAAGTCTTTCAAATGCACTGTTATTTGTGTCAGTGGCAAATTTTTTAAATTTGTGTATTTCTATTCAGTGTCTTTAGGAGATTAGCACTGAAATTACATTATTGAAAATTAATCTAGGTTATTATTTATTGTGAAATGCATTGTATCCAACATTAACTCTCGAAAGGTACAATGAATAGATTGTTCAACTTTATATAGTTTTTCAAACAGAAACAGCTGTAGTTATGTAACATGATCTGCTTAATCTTATCTCTAGAATACTGTCTGTAATTTAGATAAACTTTCAGATAAACTTTCTTCAGATTAATAATATTGAAAACTATTTTTGTGTGTGAGTTAAGTACAACAAAAGTGTTAGTTGCAATTAGGCTGAACTCACCTTCTCGAATAAACAATTCAGTAGCTAATATCTGAACCCTGCCTCTGATTCTAGTTAAGAGTATAGCCCTTAATTTGCAGTGTTTCAAAATGGCAGCCATGGAAATGAGAAAGACCATAATCTTCCATTTTTTGTAGGCAGCACAAATCGTTAGATCCTTAGACTTAATTCAAGATACACTTATGAACTTTTCTTCCAGGGAGTAAGCGTCTTCTAATTTCATGGCTGCAGTCACCATCTACAGTGATTTTGGAGCCCCCAAAAATAAAGTCTGACACTGTTTCCACGGTTTCTCCATCTATTTCCCGTGAAGTGATGGGACTGGATGCCATGATCTTCGTTTTCTGAATGTTGAGCTTTAAGCCAACTTTTTCACTCTCCTCTTTCACTTTCAGTAGATAGTATATTCAAAAGCAGAGACATTACTTTGCCGACTAAGGTCCATCTAGTCTAGGCTATGGTTTTCCTGTGGTCATGTATGGATGTGAGAGTTGGACTGTGAAGAAGGCTGAGTGCCGAAGAATTGATGCTTTTGAAGTGTGGTGTTGGAGAAGACTCTTGAGAGTCCCTTGGACTGCAAGGAGATCCAACCAGTCCATTCTGAAGGAGATCAGCCCTGGGATTTCTTTGGAAGGAATGATGCTAAAGCTGAAACTCCAGTACTTTGGCCACCTCATGTGAAGAGTTGACTCATTGGAAAAGACTCTGATGCTGGGAGGGATTGGGGGCAGGAGGAGAAGGAGACGACAGAGGTTGAGATGCCCGGATGGCATCATGGACTCGATGAACATGAGTCTGAGTGAACTTTGGGAGATGGTGATGGACAGGGAGGCCTGGGATTCAGGGGTCACAAAGAGTCGGACACGACTGAGCAACTGAACTGAACTGAACTGAGCTTTTGTGAGGGGGTGGAATTCATATGCTAATGAGTTGGAGGATCATCCCTACCATTGGGGAACCACCCATTCCTCCCTCTTTTGACCATGCTTTGGAGCTGTCCTGCCCCCACTGGGTGTGTCTGTTGGCTTATAGATTGAGGATGAAGTACTTGAATTTTACTTTTCGTCATGGACCCAGGTGGTTTTTAATTGGTTTACATTATACCCTTGTACTATGTCATTCTTTCAAAGGTTGTGCTCTGCCCCCTTCCCTCCTGTTTCATGCTCTTTGCCTGAGCCCCATCCAGACCCACAAGGTTGCCTCTGCAATATTCTGGAGAGACAACCAGAAAATAGCTGGCCTTGGGAGGGAAATACACTATAATACCCAACCCCTAATCCTACCTAGTATTGGTCACACTGGAGACCTTGGGGATACCCAACTCCAGTCCGGGGATCCCAGGAGGTCATCACGCTTTGACCTGCCTAGGGATCAGGTCCTTGAAAGTTGTCACGCCTCAACCTGCTCGGGGATCTGCTAGTCCCATGGGTCCCAGGAGGTTATCACGCCTTGAGCTGCCTAGGGATCTGGTCCTCAAAAGGTTTTCATGCTTCAACCTGCTCAGGGATCTGCTAGTCCCAGGGGTCCCAGGAGGTCATCACGCCTCGACCTGCCCAGGGACCCAATTCTCGGGAGGCTGTCACGCCTCGGCCTGCCTGGGGATTTGATCTCTAGGAGGATGTCACGCCTCACCCTGCCTGGGGATCTGCACCCTGACCTGGGGACGCCTGGCTCTCAGGTTGCAACAGTTCTGGGTAGGATAAGCTTCAGAAAGACTTACCCCTAAGGATGTCCACCCATGGAAACAGCAATAACTCAGGAGCCCAATGAGAACCCCATTACTTTTCTGGAAAGGCTAAAAGAGGCACTCCAAAAGTTTACCCCGCTGCCTCTTTAGATGAGATGGTCCAGACAGCCATCAATACCTTTTATAACAGAGAACAGGAGAGGGAGGCCAAGGCCCAGGAGAAGGAGAGAAAGAAAGAGACAAGGCATGCCAGATGGTGGCTGCCCTCCAGAGAAGCCCTATGGCAAACCCCGAGTCCCTGAAGGACAAGGCACGAGACAAATGCCTGATCTGTAGACAGGCGGGGCATTGGGCCAAAGAGTGTCCAAACCGTGACAAGTCTCCTAGAACGGCTTGCCACAAATGCCATCAACTGGGACATTGGGC
>SJYV01002624.1:1302200-1314489 GCA_006410875.1 Neotragus pygmaeus
CTGACACTGTTTCCACTGTTTTCCCATCTATTTCCCATGAAGTGATGGGACCGGATGCCATGATCTTCATTTTCTGAATGTTGAGCTTTAAGCCAACTTTTTCACTCTCCTCTTTCACTTTCATCAAGAGGCTTTTTAGTTCCTCTTCACTTTCTGCCATAAGGGTGGTGTCATCTGTATATCTCAGGTTATTGATATTTCTCCCGGCAATCTTGATTCCAGCTTCTGTTTCTTCCAGTCCAGCATTTCTCATAATGTACTCTGCATATAAGTTAAATAAGCAGGGTGACAAAACACAGTCTTGACGTACTCCTTTTCCTATTTGGGACCCATCTTTTGTTTCATGTCCAGTTCTAACTGT
Organism: Neotragus pygmaeus; assembly: GCA_006410875.1. Taxonomy (NCBI): domain Eukaryota; kingdom Metazoa; phylum Chordata; class Mammalia; order Artiodactyla; family Bovidae; genus Neotragus; species Neotragus pygmaeus. Next base: position 1,302,562 of record SJYV01002624.1, read on the forward strand.
TGCTTCCTGACTTGCATACAGATTTCTCAAGAGGCAGGTTAGGTGGTCTGGTATTCCATCTCATTCAGAATTTTCCACAGTTTCTTGTGATCCACACAGTCAAAGGCTTTGGCATAGTCAGTAAAGCAGAAATAGATGTTTTTCTGGAACTCTCTTGTTTTTTCGATGATCCAGTGGATGTTTTGGCAATTTGATCTCTGGTTCCTCTGCCTTTTCTAAAACCAGCTTGAACATCAGGGAGTGCACGGTTCACGTATTGCTGAAGCCTGGCTTGGAGAATTTTGAGCATTACTTTACTAGTGTATGAGATGAGTGCAGTATTATTTACAAACAGAAGGTCAAGTGGAGGGTGACTCAGTGATCCCGTTATTGCTTCATAATTTAGGAATTTGCCAGGTGACCCACATATTCTAATGTTTTGAATAATATCATATTCTATGGCCAAGATGCACCTGCGTGTATCCCCAGTACTTTGAAAGAATATTTCTGAATCACTTCCCCAAAAATATTGAAGATGAAAGTTTTTAGGTATAAATATCTACTAACCTGTAGCAGTACCTAGTCTGAAAACAAAACAAAACAAAAATGATGCCTTCATTTAGAAGAGTTAAAACAATTAGATACCAAAAGAACAGAAGATCATCAGAAATCCATTTGTGTGTGTGTGTGTGCGCGTGCATTGTGCGTGTGCACACGTGCATGCTTAGTCATGTCTGGCTCTTTGCAACTCCATGCACTGCAGTCTCCTGGGCTCCTTTGTCCATGAGATTTTCCAAGCAAGAATACTGGAGTATGTTGACATTGCCTACTCCAAGTTCCATTCTAGTAATATGATTTAAACTGATTAAGTGTCTGGTGTTGATTAAGACCACTTTGAAGCTATTTTTTTCAAATTTCACATTCAAGTTAGACTCATACTTTGCTTCTTTAAGGTGTATTCAGTACAGTTACTACATTCTCTTTAAATAAAATTATCTCATGAAATAAAAAGCATGGAAATAAACATACAAGCTTATCTCCACCTTTTCTCATATATTGGTAAATATATTTTACCTTAAAGCTTTGGCAATGTGGAAAATGTTTCAGTGTGCACACACATGTAATACTGAATTGTAATGGATAAGCACAGTAAATTAGAATGAAAGTTACTATATTACTGATCTCTTTAGGTGGTTTCCAGATAGCTGTTTCATGCAGTGGAATTGTAAAACTCCAGCCCTTTGCTGCTTCTGCTGCTGCTGCTGCTGCTAAATCGCTTCAGTCATGTCCGACTCTGTGCGACCCCATAGACAACAGCCCACCAGTCTCCACCATCCCTGGGATTCTCCAGGCAAGAACACTGGAGTGGGTTGCCATTTCCTTCTCCAGTGTGTGAAAGAGAAAAGTGAAAGTGAAGTCGCTCAGTCATGTCCGACTCTGTGCGACCCCATGGACTGCAGCCCACCAGGCTCCTCCATCCATGGGATTTTCCAGGCAAGAGTGCTGGACTGGGTTGCCATTGCCTTCTCTGCCAGCCCTTTGCAGTTAGGAGCAATTGGTCTTAAATTAAGAAAATTAGTTTAGGAGCTAAACACAGTTTGAGAGCCTAATCCAGACTTAATCCCTGCTAACTAGTTCCCAGTAAGTAGACTGTGAGAATTTCACCACCAAGGATAACCATATTTTTAGCTGCCAGTTCTCCAGCCTTCACTGTCATTAAACTGCTTGATAAATTTTTTGTGTTTTGCAGCTCAGCTACAAATATGTGCCCTTTGCTGGTAACTTAGGAAATTCTTAGTACTCATTTAAATATACTTTTCCTTAACCCTTTCCCTGAAATGTATCATCCAGGGATGCTTAAACGTCTTTAGAATAATGATACGTTTATTTTTCTTGCTTTTCTTCATTGACCGTCACTATTTTCTTAGGTTCTGAGGGGCTTTATTCAATGTCGCCTTACACTTCATACCAAGAAAGGAAGAATTCAGCTGCCAGATGGGACTTCTAGGCAAAGAGACTTTGGATGAAATAGTATATAATTTGAGTTGTAAACACCACGGATGCGTTGCAGTTTAAAAGTGTTCATCATAACTGAGTTGTAGTTAAAAGGATTGGGGTAGAGGATTGGGTATTGATAGGTAACAGTTAGGGGTTTTCCAGACTCCCTTTTATGTGGCTGAATGGGAGCTACATATAAGTCAGGTTCAGACTCTTAAATTACACCCTCCTTTGTGACCTTGTCTTCCAGACTCCAGAGTATTTTTTAAGTTCATTAGTTACATACTACCCAGTCATTTAAATACCAGAATACTCCATTTTTTGGAAGATTGTTTCCAGGAAAGGAAAATGTTTATCAATAGAGATGCTACAAATACTTTTATATTTTGTGCGCACACACACGCACACACATTCCTGAGAATGGCTTTTTGTACACTGTAGCTTCATTGTATAACAACCACCTTTGGAAATTCACTAATAGTGCACAGCAAAGGCTCTGTTCCGTGGCTGGTTCTACCCACAAAACTCCCATTCAGCATTTTTTCTGTTTTCTTGGATTATTTGAACAGTTAATAGGCACATACACATGAGCACACACTCAAACATACATGCTTCTCCCACATCACAAAAACCACCCTCACATTTGGCGCACCTCTGATCCTCAGTTCAGCCACAAGGCAAGACTTAACAGACTTGTGTCAGCTCTACTAAAAAGGTATTCAAAAGTAGTCTCAAAAGGTAAAATTTAAGGAACATAGTTGAGGGAAGGGAAGGGGGAAATTATATTTAAAATCATAATACAACTTTTCTGTACTAAATAGAATAAATCTCAGGAGCATCTCTTGCGAGCATTTTTCATGAATTCTATGTTCTTTGAAAAATCCTATAGAAGTTCATTCTTTAAACATAAAGTATAGTAGCACTAGACACTTGATGGCATTAAGGTTTATTCTTGAGGTTTCTTATGGTATAATAGTTTAAAATATGTTATTTTGTTTTATAATATATCAACTGTTTTATTCGAAATCACCTTTCTAAGTTAAATAGTACATTTTAAAAGCTAAAATGTAAACCTAAATAGATCAATCCTAATTAACTTAGCTCTATTATCAGCTGAATATATGGACATGTGTATCTAAAAGCCATGTAGAGGTGGTTTAGTGCTCAGCTATGTCCAACTTCTTGCAATCCAGTGAACTGTAGCCTGCCAGGCTCCGCTGTCCATTGGATTTCCGAGGCATGAATACTGAAGTAGGTTGCCATTTCCTTCTCCAGGGGGTCTTCCCAAGATTCTTTACTGACTAAGCTATCAGGGAAGCCCTCTAAAAGACACATTTTTATGAAAAAGGCTAAATTTAAAATTGTCTTTTGCAGAAATAGTGTTTTTAAATGTTCTTATTACAAAGAACGTAAAATGTTTCCAGTTAAAATTAAATTTTTATTTTTCTTATGTTTATTAAATGTGAAAAACATTTTCTTACTTGTTTCAGGAAATGCTAAAATGAATTGGACTCAGTACCTCTAAGCCTCCCAGAGGAAATCAAGAATCACAGTAGTAGTTCATGGCAGTTTTCTTATGGCATCTCATTTAACCCAATAGTTTATAATCTACTGTCAGACAGTGATACATGTAACTGTTAGACAACAGAATTTGTGAAAGTATTTAGGCATCAGCTATATGGTTGTATTCTTGAAAACTGTCATAGAGAGTTTGCATATAGAAGTAACTTGGACCTTATAGTGAATTAGAACTTACAAATCAATGGCTATAAATATATGTTTAGGTGAATAATAATCAGGTTATATTATTCACCTAACTATATATTTTATATGTATAGGGCTTGTATTATATATATATAGTGCCTATTTTACATTCACTAAAATAAACCAGTAAGAACAGTATATCAATTAAAGAGAAAGTCAAAGTCTTGCATAATATATCTGAATGTATTAAAATAGAAAGTCATTCCTTTTTTGATAAAACTTTTCAATAGTCTTCCCCTGTGGTTTCAATGAAGTGCCTTGTTAATTCATTTGACATTGATTATTTTAAAGAAGGATTATACAGAAAGCATACTTATCTTTCTAGGTTTATTTTCAGTAGCTTATTCAACAATTTAGACGGGTATAGCCATCATAACCTGTGAAAGCAAGAAACTTTGGGAGTATTCTCTATTGGGAAAATTGATATAAAACGTTAGTACAAAGTACTAGTTTGTACTGAAACTAGTGCAAAGTCACAGAATTTAAGAAGACACTCAGTCTGGCTCTTGCAAATGCAGAGTCAACAAGTGCAGGAGCCTAAGAGTAAGTCCCCTCAACTTTGGCACCTCTGGGGGTGCCTTTCTTGACTCATCCTTTTCCAGTTCTGAAGGGAGAGACTAAGTTTATCTTGCCTTTTGCTATACCACGTAGTTAACACACACACATGAATGTACTAAATTCAAAATGTTGCTCCCTACAGCTGCAGCATTAACTTGCTTACCCTAAACATACATCAAACAATTGACTAAACTCTGCAGGAAGACTCTTCCGCATTCTTAGATCAGGAATTTGATGGCTTTCCTAAATACAGAATGGCATTAATGTTTATATAGGCATTCTCTTTGTTTTTCCTGCAGTTGATTCTTAAATATTCTTTTTTTTTAAATTTTTATGAGGTTGTGTTGGTTTCTTAAACCATTTGTTTGCTTAAAAGTTACTGTATAGGTTTGGATGTCACAAAATGCATACTGTACCTTCTGGGCAAATAAAAAGATTTTCAAGGGTTATTTTCTCCATAAGCTACTTTTGATTAAAGTGCTGATTTTAGAAGTTTGTCCCTCACCCCATGAGCCTAACAGAGTACATGGCACAGAGTAGGCATTTAATAACTAACTGTTGAATAAATGGCATATACTGTACCTACCAATTATTTTACTTTAAAACTTGGAGTTACTCATGACTCACATGGAGTTTATCAAGAATTCTTGCAACAATGAAAAAGTATACAAATATGTATCTCCTTATTTTCACATGAGGAGAATTTAGTTAGGGAAAGATTACTGTACTTTCAGTGGAAGTTCTAAAATCCTAGTGAAAATCTTATAAGAGGAATGTTTCAGATTCTTCCCAATTTGCCTGCTTTTGTCTTTGAAATTTTTGCCTTGTTAAATGGATTTGAATTTTCAAAAAAACTTAATTGACATCTCAGTGGTTTTCTTTATAACAGTTCATTTTACACATAATTTCCACACATAAAACTCTAAACTCACAAATAACATAAAATATTTTTATGGTTGGAGATAATTTTGTCAAATGCTGTGGGATGATTTTATCTTACATTCTCTACTTATTTTTGGTAGACTCCCCTGTCTGGAGACACATTTGAAACAAGTAAACTTTTTTATTTTGCTATCTGTTAAACTATGGTAGCATCGATATTTCAGTTGATCCGTGCTCTTTGCGAACAGCCAGATAAGCTACGTTTTACAAGTTACTGAGTCCCAGTATCTCCTACATACAAACTACTCTATTAATAAATGGATGGCCATCTTTATAATTCAGATCATCTTGCATTTTTTTAAATTGACTGAATTTGTGGTCTAATTCATCAAACTTTAGGATTTGATGTACTTTCACAAGAACGCAGATTGTGGATGTCGAACTTGCAATTAAGTTTCCATGCTGCTACTAAGTTGCTTGAGTCATGTCCGGCTCTATGCGACCCCATAGACGGCAGCCCACCAGGCTCCCCCGTCCCTGGGATTCTCCAGACTAGAACACTGGAGTGGATTGCCATTTCCTTCTCCGATGCATGAAAGTGAAAAATGAAAGTGAAGTCGCTCAGTCGTGTCTGACTCTTAGCGACCTCATGGACTGCAGCCCACGAGGCTCCTCTGTCCATGGGATTTTCCAGGCAAGAGGACTGGAGTGGGGCGCCATCGCCTTCTCCTAAAGCTTCCATAGAGCGTAACAATCTTTATGTGCTCAGAATAGCTGTCAATGTCCAAGTCACTACTGCAGACATTAAACACAATGTCTTTCTCCAATGAAAACAACTGGATGCTAAAGCATTCTTGCATAGTTAGGCAAACTGAGTCTCAAGAATAGAACTGGAATACAAAATGATCTATTGTTCTATATTTGCGAGGTGGACTCTAGAACACTATTTTTTTTTCTGTGTAGCATGAGTTCTATGGCATTGCACACCTATGATTATAGCCACTTTGTCTTAAGAAGAGATGCCTCTGTGTAACTAGTGTCCGGTGGATGGCTTGAGAAGGAGAAGTTTGCTCTGAAATTTTGATTATCAGCAGTTGGTAGACTGGTAGCAAGGCTTATTGAGATAGGGGAATTGGAAGTAGAGTTTTACCAAGTCCAAATGACAATTTTGACTATAAGAATATAGGCAAATTTTTCTTGATTTTAAATGAATGTTAATTATCATAGAACAGGTATAAGGATTAAATGAGATAGTATACATAAAAATCCTATTACTGGGCCTGGCCCTTAGTATGTACTCAATATTTGGATATTGTTCACAGAGCTTTCCTGTTTATGTGGGTGTGCCATGCTTATGTATTTAAATTGGCAAGACTGAAAGGGAGAGTGTAGTTATGTAATAAATATTAGAACTGAATGTAATATCATAAAGATTGCCATTGAGCTATTTACTGTATCATGTCCAGTTCTTGATAAAGTTTTTACTTTTTTTTTTAGTAAAACAATAAATTTTCTTTAATCTTCAAGATTAAATACTTTGAAATTAAATACAATGAAATTAAATACTTTTGCTATGCCAAGTTATGTATTTATTTCTATGTAAACAAAGCCTTCCACATGTAAGGCAATATGATAAAAATTCAAGTAAAGAAGAGAAAATATAGATTTCTGAGTTCCTCTGGGACAAGGGAAAATTTTTCATCATTGGGTTTGCATATATTTATCTTTATNTATGTAAACAAAGCCTTCCACATGTAAGGCAATATGATAAAAATTCAAGTAAAGAAGAGAAAATATAGATTTCTGAGTTCCTCTGGGACAAGGGAAAATTTTTCATCATTGGGTTTGCATATATTTATCTTTATTAAATAATGTTAAAACATACATCAGTATTTTTATACCAAGTATTATTCCCATCAGCATTACCTATTATCACCAGATATACAGTATCACTCATATCCTCATCCAAATATTATTTGTCAGATTTGCAGGAATTATAGGCATATATGTATAAAAATGCCCAAGTCAATCAGGAAAACGTTCAGTCGTTTTCAAATGATTAGTCATCAGGAAAATGCAAATTGCAAATCTGACAAGTTTTTACTTTTTTAAAACAGTGCTTTTCTTTATGTATATTTGCAAATCATGATGCTAAAGATGTGATTATGAAATAATGAAACTCATATAAACATGGAAAAGATGATTTAAATGAAGAAAAATAGCATCTTCTTGCAATTAAGTAGAACACATAAACTGGAAAAATTAAAGCAAATGTTATTCAATTACATACATTTCTTTTCCAGTTTTATAATTAGAGTGGTTAACTTATTGAGCCCAACTGGTAGACACATTTTATATGAATCTATTTCTATATTTGATGTTCTTATACACAAATTAAAGATATATCACTGGTTTACTTTACATGGTTAGTTCTTTTTAGAATGCTTATAGAATGTATCATGTGATAGTTACCATATAGTTCATTCTAAGAATGATGAAAGTTGATTTTGATAAAGCTGAAGTGTTATATTTCACTGAAAAGCACAGATTTGATTTTGAAAAGTTTGGAACATCTCAGTGGTCCTTTGTATATATATTTTTAAATTTTCCTCCTCATATATATCTGGTAATGTTCAGATCAAGGAGAGTTGATTTGATTTATATTCAAACAATAGTAAAAGTTATTCTGTGTTGTATTACCTTTTTCTTTTATCTCCTTGCAGACCTTGAAATTGAAGTTGACACATTTGTAAATATGATTTTCTTTCCTAGGTCTTTGGAAAGTTTATTTATTTGGCAAATAAATTATCCTGAGAATTAAATGGTAACTTTGAGTATATTAACACACTAGGAAATTAGCTTTCAGAGATCTAGGTTAGTTCTCTGTGTGTTACTACTACTATGAAGGTAATTGGTTCTAACATGATAATTAAAAAATTGAGGCTCTCAGTGCATAACTCAGCTCTTGAAATAGGTTAGGCAGGAAAGCTAAAATACATACCACAAATATTAATCTTTTCTGCAACAGTTTTAACTTTGAAACAGCTAGCCAGGCAAAATCTGTACTGAAGCTAACACTTAGGTCATGTACATGTATTTAACCCTGACTTTGCCCCTATGACTGACTAACTGACTCTCCTATACACTGATGCCTTAACTTACAGAGTAATCTCAAAAGAAATATTGCGTTCTCTTTGAAGAACAGGCCAAAGACAGAATGAGGAGAAGGAAATGGCAACCCATTCCAGTATTCTTGCCTGGAGAATTCTATGGACAGAGCAGCCTGGTGGGGCTACAGTCCATGGGGTCCCAAAGAGTTGGACACAACTGAAGGACTGGACTAACACACACACAGGAAAAATCACAGTAGTAGTTCACCTTATCCTTCAGATCGCGTTTACTAGAAATGGTAGTTTTCACCCTATCACTACTGGTAAAAATGGGAAGAAACACATTTTCCTTGAATATTGTTGAAAATAGGTATTATTACTATTGGAATTAAAATATATTAGGGATAGGGTAAGACAGGTTTTGAAAATATTAATGTAATTTAATGTTTTTGTTTGAAAAAATGATCCGAGTTAACTTATAAAAATGGATAAACTTTGATTGCATTATAATTCAGCCACTTATTTAATTCTCTTCCTTTCCCTCATTTTCTTTTTTTTTCCTTTCTCCCTCCCTTTCTCCCTTCTCTTTTCTTCCTCCACCATCTTTTTCTTCCTTCCTCTGTATCAGAGATGATCTGTGTCATTTATCATCAGATGTCAAGTAGACAGGATTTAAGAATTACTGATATAATTCCTAGCTGGGTGATAGGGAACTCCAAAAGTCCCATTCACTGTTGTTTGTGTTGTAAATGCTTTGGGATCCAGAGAAAGATATCTGAGAAACAGGCAAGGACAATAGTCAGAAAAAGCTATCTTTTTCTTTATATACCATCTCATGCCTTTAAAAGGAATACATAGTAGTATGCCTTTTTTATAAAACTATATTTCTTGGACATCTTTCTTATATCAGCCATGGAGATTTATAATTTATACTTAAAATTTTGAGAATTTTTGTACTTAAATAATGCAGTTCTCCAGTCGGAGGAAAAGATTCATTGACAGACCTTGGGGTAGGTTATAAATATTCTCTTTGGCCCTGAATGTATTTGTTTTTATCTTGTATGGGTCTTCTCTGGACTTTCCATGTGGCTCAGTACTAAAGAATCCACCTGTCAAACAAGAGACACAGCAAATGCAAGTTTGATCCTTAGGTCAGAAAGATCCCCTGGAGAAAGAAATGGCAACCCACTCCAGTACTGCCTGGAAAATCCCAATGGACAGAGGAGCCTGGCAAGCTACATAGTCCATGGTGTCGCAAAGAGTTGGACAAAACTGAGCACACACACACAATGGGGCTCCTTTAGCAAAAGAAACAGTATACAGAAGCAGTACAATTTATGGGTACTTAATGTATTTCTTTGTTTAGAATCAGTATTATTCTCTATTTCCAATGAATGGTACCTTGCAGATATTATGTGCTTGATACATATTTACTGAGTCAATCTAATAAGCAATAATAATTTCTGCTTTCCACGCTCTTGTCAAACTGCATAAAGCCCAAAATATGTTGCTCAATTATTATCAAAAGCTCAATTGCAAAATGAAATATCCATATCTGATTAGTGTTAGCCTAACCTTACCTAAAGTTTTCAACATTGTATCCCTGGTTGAAGCAGAATTTCATGTTCCATTCTTAGGCCATTGTACAATTGTGTGTGTGTGTTTTTTTTAATTAAACTGTGCTTTGGCATTATATCATTAGTCTACATTGAAGAATTTAAAAAGAAATGTTCATTAAAAATGCTATTTCAAGGATATAGTTCACTAAATCAAATCGGATATTCCATTAATGAGGACCCATGGGAAGATTTTTCACTCAGATTTGTGCATCAGGAAAAGCTTTTTTATACCTATCCAACTGATTTGTTTCTATCTGATGGATATCGTGAACCTGTAAATGGCTTCTCTTGTAGGTCTGAGTGTGTAGGAGGCACTGGCAGTTGTACCAGACCTTCAGTTTGTATATGCTACTCTGTGATCTGACCCCCTCGACTCGCTTTATTTCAAATCTTTCTTCTACATTTTCTCACATATTTTTATTGTTGCATTTTATTTCTGTGTATAGCTTTGAGTTTTTAATAAGCAAAGAGCATAAAAATAATGAATATTTCAGTTTTTCAAAATGTTTACACATCTATTTTAGGCACCTTCAGCTCTACTTTTATTATACCTAGGATAATATCTATGGAAATACCAATATTAAATAAATATATAAGTAGCTATCCTTTTCATTGTGTCCACATGTCAAGACAACTTTCCTTCTTTTCACATTGTTACTTTCTCTGCTGCATCTCAGGTCCAAACAAGAGTACTTTCTCATTTTCCCACTATTTCCCCTGCTAATGTTGCTGAGCCATGATCATTCAACCTGGAACCATAGTATCATGAGCTTGTAGTTTTGAAATTTCATTTCCTTTACAATAATATCAGTAATATTTTTATATTTTGTAGTTTGTCTGTACTAAGCTGAAGTATCTCTGATTAATTAGAAAGCTAGCAGTATGATTTATTTCTCAGGTAATACAACTTTATGCACAGTACAGTGTTCTGATAATAACAACTGAATATTCCCATGTTAGCAATGAGTGTTTATTGTAAAGAATATAATTATAATAATTTGGTATTGATATATTTTAGATAGCAGTGTTTATCATATGTACATACTTTGGATCAAATGTATAATTCTCTTTAATAATAATATAGAGAGATTTTTAATTGTCTTCTAGTATAAAGAACATTTTTCTATAGTCCATATAATTTTGCTGGCACACATAAAATCTAAATATCAAACTACGTTGTCACTGCAGTTTCCCATTTGTGTAATGTTTAAAATGACCGTGAATACCTCACAATGACTCTTTAGGACGAATGAGATATTACAGTGTTACCATCAACTGTTTAGAACTTACTGATATAAAATGCTTTGTTTTCTTACGAATGCAAAAGCATTTTAACTCCACTGCCTTGTAAAATTACATGGCCACTATATTCAGTTCAGTCACTTAGTCGTGTCTGACTCTTTGCGACCCCATGATTGCAACACGCCAGGCCTCCCTGTCCGTCACCAACTCCCAGAGTTCATTCAAACTCACGTCCATTGAGTCGGTGATGCCATCCAGCCATCTCATCCTCTGTCGTCCCCTTCTCCTCCTGTCCCCAATCCCTCCCAGCATCAGAGTCCTTTCCAATGAGTCGACTCTTCGCATGAGGTGGCCAAAGTACTGGAGTTTGAGCTTTAGCATCAGTCCTTCCAAAGAAAACCCAGGACTGATCTCCTTCAGAATGGACTGGTTGGATCTCCTTGCAGTCCAAGGGACTCGACTCTCAAGAGTCTTCTCCAACACCACAGTTCAAAAGCATCAATTCTTCGATGCTCAGCTTTCTTCACAGTCCACCTCTCATATCCATACTGACTACTGGAAAAACCATAGCCTTGACTAGACGGAACTTGGTTGTCAAAGTAATGTCTCTGCTTTTGAATATGCTATATAGGTTGGTGATAACTTTCCTTCCAATGAGTAAGCGTCTTTTAATTTCATGGCTGCAGTCACCATCTGCAGTGATTTTGAAGCCCCCCAAAATAAAGTCTGACACTGTTTCCACTGTTTCCCCATCTATTTGCCATGAAGTGATGGGG
>SJYV01002624.1:1316529-1389708 GCA_006410875.1 Neotragus pygmaeus
TTGAGCATTACTTTAATAGCATGTGAGATGAGTGCAATTGTGCGGTAGTTTGAGCATTCTTTGGCATTGCCTTTCTTTGGAATTGGAATGAAAACTGACCTTTTCCAGTCCTGTGGCCACTGCTGAGTTTTCCAAATTTGCTGGCATATTGAGTGCAGCACTTTCACAGCATCATCTTTCAGGATTTGAAACAGCTCAACTGGAATTCCATTACCTCCACTAGCTTTGTTTGTAGTGATGCTTTCTAAAGCCCACTTGACGTCACATTCCAGGATGTCTGGCTCTAGGTGAGTGATCACACCATCGTGATTATCTGGGTTGTGAAGATCTTATTTGTACAGTTCTTCTGTTTATTCTTGCTACCTCTTAATATCTTCTGTTTCTCTTAGGTCTATAACATTTCTGTCCTTTATCGAGCCCATCTTTGCATGAAGTGTTCCCTTGGTATCTCTAATTTTCTTGAAGAGATCTCTAGTCTTTCCCATTCTGTTGTTTTCCTCTATTTCTTTGCATTGATCGCTGAGGAAGGCTTTCTTATCTTTCCTTGCTATTCTTTGGAACTCTGGATTCAGATGCTTTTATCTTTCCTTTTCTCCTTTGGTTTTTGCTTCTTTTCATTTTACAGCTATTTGTAAGTCCTCCTCAGACAGCCACTTTGCTTTTCTGCATTTCTTTTCCATGGTGATGGTCTTGATCCCTGTCTCTTGTACAATGTCACAAACTTCCATTCATAGTTCATCGGGCACTCTATCTATCAGATCTAGGCCCTTAAATCTATTTTTCACTTCCACTGTATAATCATAAGGGATTTGATTTAGGTCATACCTAAATGGTTTAGTGGTTTTCCCTACTTTCTTCAATTTAAGTCTGAATTTGGCAATAACTGAATTCATACTGATATGCAGTACTTGGATGCAATCTCAAAAACAACAGAATGATCTCTGTTCGTTTCCAAGGCAAACCATTCATTGTCACAGTAGTCCAAGCCTATGCACCAACCCGTAACACTGAAGAAGCTGAAGTTGAGTGGTTCTATGAAGACCTAAAAGACCTTTTAGAACTAACACCCAAAAAAGATGTCCTTTTCATTTTAGGGTACTGGAATTCAAAAGTAGGAAATCAAGAAACACCTGGGGTAACAGACAAATTTGGCCTTGGAATAAAGAATGAAGCAGGGAAAAGGCTAATAGTGTTTTGCCAAGAGAATACACTGGTCATAGCAAACATCCTCTTCCAACAACACAAGAGAAGACTCTACACATGGACATCACCAGATGGTGAACAATGAAATCAGATTGATTATATTCTTTGCAGCCAAAGATGGAGAAGCTCTATACAGTCAGCAAAATCAAGACCGGGAGCTGACTATGGCTCAGATCATGAATTCCTTATTGCAAAATTCAGAGTTAAATGGCCACTATATTAGACCCAGGATATTTTTAAGAATTTAAATGTACTTAGAGTTATATAACCTTCAACTGTCAAAGCCACTTTGTTCCTCCCTATATTGATATGTGAAATCTCATATATTAATCAGTATTTACTGCCTACTTTGTCTTAGACACTATCCTAATTCTTGGGAATACAAAGAAAATAGGAAAATAAGATATAGTCTCTTCTCTGAAGGATCTTACTGTTTAGTTGAGAAGCAATAAAAAAAAGGTCTATAAATTATAGCATATCCTTAGAGATATTTTGGTAAGATAAAACTGGTATTCAGCAGGTTTAACATTAAAATCATTCCTTGTCATTAGTAAGATTGCTGTGTTATATCCTTAGTTGTTTAGTCATGTCTGACTCTTTGTGACCACGTGGACTGTAGCCTACCAGGCTCCTCTGTCCATGGGATTCTAAAGGCAACTATACTGAAATAGGTAGCCATTCCCTTCTCCAGTGGTATCCAAATCAAACTGGGACCTCAGAGAGCACCTTCAGGAGGAGGATGTGCTTAAGCTGACTTCTAAAAAAATGAGTGAGCATTAGTTAGAGGAAAAGAGACTAATGAACCTATATAGCATCCCCATTAATTGGTTCATCATCAGGTCCTTGTGTGAACAAGTCTTCACTCAAGCAGTAAGTACTTCATGAGGCTACTGAGCTTGTCATGGGATACTTTCAGTTCTCAAAACCTTTTTCTTTTTTAAGTGGCTAGAATGATTTAAAAGCACACCTTACATACATTTGGCCTTGTTTTATCAAACTTAAATATAATACCAAATTTGAATCTGTTTTGTATTTACTGGATCTGAGTTGCTTTTAAAATATAAATATGACAGAATTGATGATGGAAAAAGGTAACCTGAGAGTTTTTCTGTATTTCCTAAAATATTATATTTATACCACAGACAGTATTGATACTTCAGAATTTCAGATCTCTTCATGATCCATATATTGAAAATCTTATGTACTTTACTATGCCATTTCCTTTCAGTATCATGAATATTTACTTCATCTATTGTTTGTACTGAGATAAACCTGTAGCTAGTTCATTTTTAATGAGTATCTAAGTTTTAAAAAGTACAACTTAAAGGGATCTAAAGATTATATGCTTCTAGTTTATTTTCTACCCCTCTACCCCAGTACTTGGGACAAAAAAAGTTTTGTGCTTTACCAAAAGCTATAGGTAATTTGGCAGAGTAACCATGGAAGAAATAGTTTCCTCTGACCATTTTTGTTCTGCCTTTACAAGACCTACATGGATAGTAATAGTGATTGTCAAACTATGATCACAGAGAACCCTGCATTTCACTACTAAAATTAATACTTTCTAAATCATAGAAGATAAAAACAAGTCAATAGAAATTATTTGTTTGATTTCAAGTTTTTCTTTTATAATTTTCTCTTAAACTTTTGATGCTATTCTTTGCTTATCTGATATAAAAAAATGAAAAATGGTATAGATAAATATTAATAAACATTCAAAAACAGTTAAACTTTACCTGGCATGAAATGTACTTTGTTTGTGGATTTGTCTTTTTAAAATCATAGTTACCTTCCTACACTAATGTTAGAATTTATTCTAAGAAAATAATTCCTGAACAGTAATAGTAGGAGCATAGGTTTTTACCACCAGAGAAGTAGGTGTTTAATAAATATTTATGGGGTTGAAATAAATTATTTCAAAACAATATCTTATTCCATTCATGTCACCATTTTCGTAGACTTTTCTTAAATTTCTTAGTTACTAATCAAGATATAAGCAATTATTATTATCATTGAAAAGAAAAATATATGTGTTTAAAATAAAGACTTCTTAGAATTAAATAACCTGTCACCAAGAGTGTAGAATCTACTTTTCGGTATTCTAAGTGGAAGGATATTTTCCTGGTATGACTGGAATACCAGCTGTTGTGGGATAAGTCAATGATTTCTTGAGATTGTTATCCTGTTATCTATTGTAAAGATAATGAATATTTATCCCTATTACACTAAAGGAAATATCATCCTTGGGAAAAGAATTGGGTGAGTATCAGAAGAATGTCTTAAAGATTCTTTTGAAATAAAAAACACTGAATTGATATCTAGAAAGATGGTACTTATGTTAAAGAAGCTAAAATAACTTATTTTCCCACTATTTTAAATTTCCTCATAGTCTGTTTATAATTCTTGCCCAAACAAGAAAAGGAAATGTCAACATAATTAGAAGAAAAAAATTTAACATCACTGTTAGAAAAAAAATCTGTAATTCTTCTATTGTTCCTTAATTTTTGAGAAACTAAGTAGATTTAGGTGGCCTTATTAAACTTAGGAATCATATGTTTTCTTTATATCAAAGCATTCCAGTGCATTCTATTTATATATGTGTGTATATATATATATATATATATGTACTTTTCCCAACTCCATCACTTCAGTGTTTTATGTACACCTGTGGTGGATTCATGTCGATGTATGGCAAACCCAATAGAGTATTGTAAAGTCAAATTTAAAAATAAATAAATAAATAAATTTAAAAAATACATGGCATTAATTCACATTATTTTCCCAGTAAGTGATTTATTTATGGATTTCTAATGAGTGAATTTTTACTTGATAAAAAACAAAACAAAAAAGTTTGCTCAGCTATGTATTTTTTCTTATAATTCTTTCTTAGGAAAAGAATTAGATAAAAAATAACCTTTTGAAATAGACATCAAAATTTGCTAAATATTTGTAATGATTTAGACTTTTCATTGAAATGCTTTTATTTAATTTTGCACCTCCATCCACTTTAATTTTTTTCCACAAATAATTTAATGTTTAGTTTAAACACAAATGACACCAATTCATCATTATACTAATCCTATAACAACAAACGGATGGAAATGGAATAATCATGTATTTAAGAAAGTAGATTTTAATTTACAACTTCTAACAGTGAAACATGAAATCTATGCCTGTCCAAATGTCTAAATTCTTAGTAAAAGCTGTCAGGTTGGAAAACAATCACCTCATAAAATTTACTGTATATAACTTATGTTATAAATGTTTTTTAAAAATGAGTATCAAAAACACTTGCCAGTTTTTATGATCTTTCCCAAAGAGGAAGTGCAAAGCTTTGATTAATGGATGACAGATTTTTTTTTCTTTTTTAATGCCATGAAGAAAGCATTAGCAATACTTCTAAAAAACTGAAATAATACGTAGCTCTTCAGAGAAGTCTGTATACTCTACAAGATCATTTTTTCTCCGTGTTCTCATTTTATTTGTTTATATATTTATTGTGTTAATCAACTAAATTAGAGGTGTCCATAGGTTTTCATGGAACTTAAGATATTCTGTCAGCCAGCCCTTCATCTTGCCAAAGAGAGGCCTACCAGGATATTATGCTTTATTCAAAGCTATCTAGTGACTGATGGAAGAGCCAGGATAGAAACTAGGTCTTTCTACCCTCAAGCCTGTGTTTTTTGCGTTACTCCTTGTTTTCTTATTTTGGTAGGTTTTTAAAAAGATATTTTGGGGAAATTTCAGGGTTAAGTTATTCAGCAATTAATTTCTGATTGAATTACATTGTTTAAAAGACTAAGCTATTAGGTCACAGAAATTTAGTTTATTTCTTACACCATTCTTCTGGGTTATTAATTCCATAGAAGGGAGAGTACCCGATATGTTCACTGATGAATTTCCAGATGCTTGTCCAATGTTTGGTTCATAGTGGAATCTCTATATGTTGAATGCTGAAGGCATGAACTTGAACTTCCTATTTGGAGGCTCCCATGGCAATTGAACATTAACAGAATATCTCGCCAATTTTGTTCAGATTTACTCTGAAGTAAAATGAAAAAAAAATTTATGTGCATGAGATTTTTTTTGTATGCTAGTTATTTAATCGGGGGATTAATATCTTCCTTTATACTTCTTACAGTGGTATTATTAGTATTAACATATAGTAATAGTATTATTTTCTGTTTTGGTAGGACAAAAGCAAAATGTTCCAGACAAAAAAGTTTTCAAATTAAATTCATGTTTGGCTAAAGTGAACTTCTCTTTCACTTAGCATTTGGTCTAGTTGCTAAATTTCTAAATAGTACTAAGCTAAAACTATTTTAAATTTTGTTTAATTCTGTGTAGTAAAATAAAATCATTTAATCATCCCTTAATCACCAACTCCCGGAGTTCACCCAAACTCACTTCCATCGAGTCGGTGATGCCATCCAGCCTTCTCATCCTCTGTTGTCCCCTTCTCCTCCTTCCCCCAATCCCTCAAAGCATCAGAGTCTTTTCCAATGAGTCAACTCCTCTCATGAGGTAGCCAAAGTACTGGAGTTTCAGCTTTAACATCATTCCTTCCAAAGAACACCCAGGACTGATCTCCTTTAGGATGGACTGGTTGGATCTGCTTGGAGTCCAAGGGATTCTCAAGAGTCTTCTCCGACACCACAGTTCAAAAGCATAAATTCTTTGGTGCTCAGCTTTCTTCACAGTCCAATGCTCACATCCATACATGACCACTGGAAAAACCATAGCCTTGACTAGACGGACCTTTGTTGGCAAAGTAATGTCTCTGCTTTTCAATATGCTATCTAGGTTGGTCATAACTTTTATTCCAAGGAGTAAGCATCTTTTAATTTCATGGCTGCAATCACCATCTGCAGTGATTTTGGAGCCCNTCTCTGCTCCTTCCCTAAATGGGAAGGAGATTCAGAAAAGAGGGGATATGTCTATACATATAAACAATTCACTTTGCTGTATGGTAGAAACGAACACAACATTGTAAAGCAATAATACTCCAATACAAATTAATTTAAAAAGAGGAATAATAAAAAATGACAGTAACAATGACTGCACATCTCAATGTGTTCTTTAGTCTCTGTTCTTTAGCAGTATATTTTAGAAACCAGTGTCTATTTATCTGAAATTTAACAATTCTTTTCAGTTTTAATTTTTTCTCATCTGTTAAATTCCAGTAAATTTTTCAAAAAGTAAAAATAAAATGGCGAGCAGGCAGCAATGTTATTTTTCCGTAAAATTCTTTCTTTCCAGCAGTCTCATTAGCTGGTTTTCACCCCCAGGTGGCTGGATGTTCAGGATGATGCCCTCAAAATGTTAACAATGCTGTACCTTCAGATTGTCGGAATTTTGTGCAATTACAAAATGCACAGTTGGTATGTGTTTATAAAGCTGCTGTATCTCTTGGATGTTCATAAGAGGCATGAATCATTTAAAAGGAATAAAATCATGGTTCCTTGTTACAGGCTGATGAGGTGTCTCCACACCTGTTCCCATATTAGGGCAGTGGCGGGCACCAGCTCTGAAGCCAGACTATCTGGTTTTAACACTCTGCCAATCTATTAATCTCTTGATGCCTCAGTTTCTTCATCAGCAAAATGGGGACACTAATAGTGTATAGCACGTAGACAATAATGGTCTGTAGTTTGGAGAGGCCAGTAAGATAATGATCATAAAGTACCAGGCAATGTAAGCGCTTAATATTAATAAATGTTCTATTCACAGCAGCCCCACAGGCTCCCTTGTATGCTAATAAGAGGTGATTTGTATGCTTCCTTCTATTCTCCACATAAATTTAAAATGTCCCTATGTTCTATGGGGAGCAGTGGCTGTCTTTCGGTGTTCAACTGTTGTTTGGCAGAGCTGTTATTAAGCAAATAATTAGCAAAGGACCTAATCTGACGTGTGGGGACTTTGTAGCCACTTGGAATTGCTATGTGGGTACTGCCACATCAACGTGTTCTTGCCAGCTCTGTTAACTGAAAATATAATGATTTACAAAATTGTTTTAAATAGTTCTAAAACAGTGTATGTCGCTAGATGGCAACGGGTAATGGGCCACGATTTTGTCAAATAGGTCCCAAGTCATCAGTCTAAAGGGGGCAAAGTGAGGTAGCTGAAGGCAGGGGTGCCTAGGGAGGGGAGGGAAAGGAAGAGGAATTGNATATTCAAAACTGATTTCCTTTAGGATGGACTGGTTTGATCTCCTTGCAGTGTAAAGGACTCTCAAGAGTCTTCTCCAGAACCACAGTTGGAAGGCATCAATTCTTAGGTACTTAGCCTTATTTATGGTCCAAATCTGTGACTACCAGAAAAACCATAGCTTTGACTATATGGACTTTTATCGGCAAAGTGATGTCTCTGCTTTTTAAGAGAATGTTTAGATTTGTCAAAGCTTTCAAGAAGCAAGCGTCTTTTAATGCATGGCTTCAGTCACCATCTGCAGTGATTTTGGAGCCCAGGAAAATAAAGTCTGTTACTGTTTCCACTTTTTCTCATCTATTTTCCATGAAGTGATGGGACTGGATGCCATGATCTTAGTTTTTTGAATGTTGAGTTTTAAGCCAGCTTTTTTCTCTCTTCTCTTTTGCCCTCATAAAGAGGCTCTTTAATTCCTCTTTACTTTCTGCCATTAGAATGGTATCATCTGCATATCTGAGGTTGTTGACATTTCTCCTGACAATCAATTCCAGCTTGTGCTTCATCCAGCCCAGCGTTTCACATGATGTCNTCTCTCTCCTCTTTTGCCCTCATAAAGAGGCTCTTTAATTCCTCTTTACTTTCTGCCATTAGAATGGTATCATCTGCATATCTGAGGTTGTTGACATTTCTCCTGACAATCAATTCCAGCTTGTGCTTCATCCAGCCCAGCGTTTCACATGATGTCCTCTGCATGTAAGTTAAATGAGCAGGGTGACAATGCACAGCCTTGATGTACACCTTTCCCAATTTGGAACAAGTCCATTGTTCCATGTCTGGTTCTAACGGTTGCTTCTTGACCTGCATACAGATTTCTCAGGAGGTAGGTAGGGTGGTCTGGTGTTCCTATCTCTTCAAAAAATTTCCACAGTTTCTTGTTATCCACACAGTCAAAGACTTTAGTGTAGTCAATGAAGCAGAATTAGATGTATTTCTGGAATTCCCTTGCTTTCTCTAAGATCCAATGGATCTTGCCAATTTGATCTCTGGCTTTTCTCAACTCAGCTTGTACATCTGGAAGTTCGTGGTTCATGTACTACAGAAGCCTAGCTTGAAGGATTTTGAGCATAATCTTGTTAGCATGTGAAATGAGCACAGTACAGCAGTATTCTTTGGTGTTCACTTCTTTGGAATCAGAATGAAAACTGACTTTTTCCAGTCCTGTAGTCACTGCTGAGTTTTCTAAATCTGCTGACATACTGTGTGCAACACTTTAATAGCATCATATTTTAGGATTTGAAACAAGTGATTTTATCACCTCCACTGGCTTTGTAGTAATGCTTGCTAAGGCCCACTTGACTTCACACTCAATTCTATTTGCGGTGTCATTGTTAGTAGGGTTGGTGAGTCAACATGGTTACTAGATAAGAGAGCAAACCTTGAAGTATGAGTTTGAATTCCTCGCTAGGTATGTGTCCTTAAGAAATGACTTTACCTTCCCAAGCTCAGTTTCCTCTGTAAAACAGACAAAAATAATAGTACTTACCTCTTAAGATATTTTAAGAATTAAATGAGATAATTGCATAAACTACCTGTGTGGTACATGTTAAAAAGTCAGTGAGTATTAAATATTTCATTGTTATGATAACCAAAATAGAGAAGAGGGAGCAATGCCTAATGTGGCTCTAAAATGGGAGATACTCATGATACTCAGATCATTTGTTTGATTTAAGGCTTCAGAGTTATCACTTTGTTCTTGTAATTGTTATCAGTGTTATGTAAGTTCATCCTAGCTTTTACAAAAGCCAAGTCTCATAAGGTTAATTCTGGTTAGCATATGCACAAAAAGAGATAGGTAGCTGTGTTTTACATATTTTAAAAGAGCATCACTGGGGAAAATCTTGCTATAATGTCATGTATTCAGATTATAGATGTACCCCAGAAAATGATTTCAATAATTCAGTATTTTGCTGTGTAGATTGTATAGTATTACTTTCTTCAGATTTTCTGTGGTTGACTGGTATAATATTCCGGCAATATTTTTTTTTCTTCAGAGAAAATGACCTAAAGAATAAGTCTCATTAAAAATAGAGGACTTCTCAACACACAGTTATTCTTTTCCTTAGGGTAATATGATGTGAAGACTTTCTCATCTCCTTTTATTTCTTCTCTTTGCCATGTTGATACTATCATGATATAATTATAATAGTAACCAAAATATTAATGATATGCCATTTTTAATTTTTGGAGAAAAGAAAGGAAATAAAAATATTATTTTTCAGTGCCAGTCTTTCACATTACTCCAAACTTTGAAACTCATTAGATAAGTATTCAAGCTAATTTCATTTATGATTATAGACAAAATATTTGTAAGACTGGAATTTATTTTTTTCCCTCTTTCTTACCATTGTCCAGCTATAGGGTATCACTTTGCTTTAGAGAATATACATTTACAGACCCAAGTTCCTACTTGGAATCATTAGTTCTAGAATTCTGCTTAATAAAAAATTTCTCCAGTTGCAGGTTTCTTCACAATGGCAGTAGAAGAGGACCAAGATGATGATGGGGTTGATGAGGATGAGGGAGATGCTGATAGCAGCCATCTTCTATTAAGCATTTAATACATCTTAGACACTGGAGTAGTGTCTTACTGTCTCTCTCACTACTCCCTATAAGGCAAGCAGGCATGCCAACTTCACTTTTAAAACTGAGCAAACTGAAACTAATTAAATACCTTCCTCGAACCCACTTGTTAATGAAGAACAGAGCCAGCAAACCTAGTTCTGACTCCAGTTTTCTTCTCCCCATACTACACTGGTGGTGGTGTTTAGTCCCTAAGTTGTGTCCAGCGCTTTTGCGACCCCATGCACTGTAGCCCGCCAGACTACTCTGTCGTGGGATTTCCCAGGCAAGAACACTGGCGTGGGTTGCATTTCCTTCTCCAGGGGACTTTCCCTACCCAAGAATCGAACCTGAGTTTCCTGCATTGGCAGGTGGATTCTTTATCACTCATGCACTAGTAATGAAATTGATTTTTTCACCTATCTACAAATGTCAGCCTTATTCATCTTGATTGTTATTAACATCTTAATGTTTTATAATGATATTAAGGTTTTGTATTGACTTTCCTGGCTGACATCTTTGTATCTCTAAAACCTGCCAAAATGTAAGAACTCACTTTTTTTTTTTTNATTTGGACACCTCAGTATAATGAGCCTTCATTTGGGAAATTTTATCTTCATCTGTAAGAAATCTTAAGATATGGAGAGAGCATGAAGTTGATTAATTTACACCTGGATGGAGTTCATATTTGTTCATGGCAGTGCATCTGGGAAATAGGACCCAGTGACAGAGTTCAGGCATCCTTCAGCAGCCATGTGGCTCGTGTTGACAGGGTGAAATGAAGGTTTTACCCTCTTACAGGGACACCGGGATAGATCACAAGCAGAGTTCAGATTGTTCACTTGGCCATCCCTTGGTAGATGTAGATCTCTTAAAAAATATAGCAGCTGATGGAGTGGTGGTGTTGTTCAGTTGCTCAGTCATGTCTGATTCTTTGCGACCCTATCGACTGCAGCACGCCAGGCTTCCCTGTCCTTCTCTATCTCCCGGAGTTTGCCCAAGTTCAGGTCCATTGAAACAGTAAAACGAAGGTTGGCACAGTGACTGGTTTCCCCACTCAGCTCTGCCAGAGCCAATTGTTCCTGAATAGGGACCTCCCTCTCACATTTCAGAGGGTCGAACTGTTGTTGAGTGCTGGGTTCTGTGCCTCCCTGACACCTCACTTCATGTGGGCAAGATCAGTGAGTCCCCATCCATCTGATACCTGGGGAAAGATTCATTTCCAGAATCCTCCAGTGATGATCCAGGATCCTGGGGAGACCTGGGCTAAGAACACGTCTCTGGGCAAGCATGGGCTGGAAGGAGACAAGAGGATGTACCGTTGTCCTTCCAGAAATGGACATTAAAATGAGATAGAAGGATTCCATGGAGGAGGGTGCACCTGACCATGGCCACAGCAGCAGCTGGCAACTCCACCAGGTGGCAAGCCATGGGTGCAGCTCGGGGCCATCAGTGAAGCAGAGTGAGGGGAGGATAAATCAGGCACAGGGTTCTGTTGCAAGGTTCTTCCGCCTTCCAGTTCATGTTCAGCAAAGTTAAATAGGCAACTGTTAAACTCGATTTTCTCACATTTATACACATCACAAGAAAGAAGAACTGCTGCCCAATAGATGGACCCTGAGTTCTGTTCATTTCCTCAAAAATAGCATATTGAATGAGAAAATGGTCCTGTTGAGACAGTGTGATGGTAAGAGAGAGGATGCTTTAAGACATTTGAAAGTACAATGGGGGTTTCCCTGATAGTCCGGTGGATAAGATTCTGTGCTCCCAATGCAGGAGGCCCGGGTCTGATCCATGGTCAGGGAACTAGATCCCACATACCACAACTAAGTTCCTGCATGGCACAACTGAAGATCTCAGACACTGCAAGGAAGATGGAAGATCTGTGTGTCACAACTAAGACNTTTTTTTTTTTTCTTTTTCAATGATCAGCACCAAGTTCTAACTTACTGAATGTCCTGGTAACAGTGAAAGAGTTACACAAAATAGTTATATTGACAGCTTACAGCTTTGATATTCTAAATAGACCCATCCATTCTGTACACACTACCAATGGATTTGGTGATCAAATTATTTCCGGTCGCAGGTAAAGGTCAAGAAATTATAAGTATTTATGCTTTTAAATATAAAATAATCAAAATAGTCATGCTTAAAACTTTTAGTTAGAGTTAATAATGATTTAAAAAGGAAGCCTGTGGTAGTGTTTAGAATGTTGAATGTTCATATCACACTCATGAGTTGCAAAAATAAGATTAACCCTATTTATGAGAATCGCCTTTCTGCTGCTTTTGCTTGGAAAACAGCTGAACACCGAAGATGCTCTTTAAGTGAAGATTGATGTTATTATTGATAAGCCACCCAAACGTGAGAATTCTTGCATAGATTTGCTTTAAGACACAAAAGATTGTTATGAACTCTGTCACTCACTGAGCTGCTTGAGAGTTGGTTATTTGAACCGTAAATCAATTATAAAGATGGAAATGACGATTGGGATGGGAGATACTGAGAGTAATGATGACAAGCACCTAAAAATACTGTATTGAGACACTTAGAGAAAGTAATTTAATGCTTTCAATAGCCCCATATGGTAGATATAGTTATATTTATATTTATTTTATTGATACCGAGGGGCAGAGGGTTAAGTAACTTTACAAGATGTTTAAGCTTGTAAATGAAGGAAGAAGACCCTGGCTACAAAATCTCAGCTGTTAATACACAGCTCCACATAGATTTTTGCCTGAATTAAAATAATATATGTAAAGCATTTAACAATTAGCTCTCAGTTAATAGTTGTTAGCTATTATCACTAAAGTCTATGATTATATAAAAAGTATCCATTTTGAGTTTAGACATAAATTTCTTTAATTACAGATTTTTAAAAATCTCTATAAATAGTTGAAGATGTAAAGATTTTGCATAATATCACTAATTCTTGTTTTTAACCAGTTTTGCTATTAAATACTGATGTTTTTTATATAATCCAATGTGTATCACATATTTATAAAAGGAATCTGTATTGTTGATTTTAAAGATAAAAACCTCAAAGGAGAAATAATCTTACACTGTGTATTACACCAGTTTATACCAGCTTAGAGTAAAAATAGAAGGCCAAAGATGGAGGCATCAAAAAAAAAAATGCTCACTCCTTCCTAAATACTTGTTATTCCTACTGTTTCTTTTATTCTGTTTATTGAGTTGAAGATACTCATTCAAGAATTCCAGGTCTGTAGATATTTAGGAAAAGTACTTGAAAATTCTGTTTCTATTTTTTATTTCTATCGCAACCACTGTGTATAAAGGCAGGCATGCAAAAATGCTGGGAAAAAAAATTGTAGATCTTCTTGAACTTTGAGAAAAATGTCCATTTTGTCGAAGGGGGAGGCACATGGTTGGATAAATTTATACGTGCACCTCAAATTTGGGTGCTGGTATGAACTGCCAAAGTTCAGAATTTTCACATTTTTAATATACCAAGGTGGGTTAAAACAGCTTATTAGTGTAAGGAGTATTTTTGAAACTGTTGACATTTGGCTACTGTTCTTTCATCCACTGTTCTGTAGTCTTGACAGAAACTTGGTTTAGCTTGCAGAGAGAAAGTGAAAGACAGAGAAAGGTGTCTATATGAAATGCCCCAGAGAGCCGCAGAACTCCTGTATGGCAACATTTAGGCATTGAGTGTGACACGGTATTAACCTTTTTAATGGATGTGTGTAATAAAGTGACATGTAAATGGAGCACAAGGGGAGATATGACACTATATCTGGAAAAGGATAAAACAGTTGGTTGAATACTGGGCTATTATAGCAGTTTGCAAACCTTGGATAAACTCAGTCAGCGGTTGTATAATTGGTTATTCAATCCCGACCCTTGTTCACAGCTCAAAGCCAGGAACACTGAGACCTGTTGCCAATTTGAGTGAATATAGTGACTGTACTCGGCCGGGGCCTAACATTGGAGCCAGGCCTTTTCCTGTGGGCTGGTTTCCACCATGTCTGGGACTGGCTCAGTGACAGTGGATCTTTTGTTGTGAAAGGCTGGCTGGTACTCCCCTCCTTTGCAAAATGTCTAACAGCTACACAAATATAAGAAAATAGGAAAAGAGACTTACTGTAGCTTTTCTCTTAGCAAGTTAATGTGGAGTTAGTTTTCCTTTCTTTCTTTTTCGTTCTTTTCTGCCGTTGATTCTTTTTGGGGAAAGTTTGAGTTAAGTAAATAAAAAGAGTGATATAAAAGCCTGCTTCTTGATAAGAATTGAACCTTGATAGGCTCTGTTTAGAATATGTGTGGAAAAAATGTATAGTAATTTGATTCACAAAAATTGGTTTCTAAATAAGATATTTTTACTTTTCCTCTCTTTTCCTATGAACATGTAGGTACTGAGAAGACTTTTTTTTTTTTTTTTAACTGACTATCTTTATGGATGAAAGACACAGCATGTTTATAAATCTGTTAATGTATTTAACTTTAGGAAATAAGCACTCCACCTTTTCTTCCCAAACACTCTGGTGAGAGGCCAACAGACTAGCCACTTACTGTTTCTAGTCTAGTAAAATTTTAGAAATAAATCATGGAAGATTTTGATTTGAGTATGTGTTACAAGGAATGCCCAGTCTTCGTACAGTGCCCAATTCATAAAAGAATCTGTTACAAGCTTGTAGTATTTGCCAGTTAGGTGCTGTTTACTGATAGGGGTGACAGTTTCCAGCTGCAATCAATTATGCTTCCATTATTTCTGTTGTTTAAACATGCTTTGGAATACCAGTTTAGAGGATTTTTACAAAATGCATCTAAGTTCAAAAACAAAGCAGAGAGCATGTTAGAAAGAAAACCCGAGTACACTGGGATTAGAGAATTTTTTTCTCAGAGTATTTATCATCTCTTTGCCACCCCCCTTCACCCTCCTGTTTCCACCTCACACACCCAAGCATTTAGAAAATCACACACACAACACATAGTGTTTGATTTAATGCAGGGTTGCAATTTAATCAAGAGACTGCTGAGGTCATATAATATAAATGGCTACAGTACTTCTTGGCTCAGTTATAGCCTTGATAATTCAGAGCTTTGTTTTTGTTAATTGAGTAACCCCCTGCTGGGGAGAGAGCTCCTAAATATTTTGGACGATGTGTCACTAAAAAGAATTTAGAGACTAGAAGGTAGTGGTCTGAGGGGGTGGGTGTTCAGAGGAGGTGAGTTTCTGCCATGGACAAGGGAAAAGAAAAGAGGTTGTTCTGAAACCGTGACAGGACAAAGGAAAGAGAAGCAAATTGTTTTTGAATAGAAAATTAATCATTGAAAAGGGACTGGCTATTGTGAAGCAAACATAAAAATAGAGGGCACGTTTAACTTGAAATATATGAGAAAAAGCACTATAGAAACTCCAGTGGTGGCCTTTAATGGAAAATACACCCGGCCATCTCATTATAAGTACATCCCTGGGAGCCAAGTGTTATGAGCATTAGTAAGGTGGTATTATTAAAAAAAAAAATTGATTATAATCAAGCTTAATGTATTTGCAGCTTAATAAAAGTATTGTATGGAGGTAGTGAGTATCATGGCATAATACAGACCTCTAAGTATTGGATTGTTCATAAGTATTGTATTTCATAATGTTAATCTGTGGAGGCCCTTACTTCCTGATGGGAAAATAGAAACCCTGTATTGGTAGAGAAGATCACAGAATTGCAGACCGGCCCCTATTAACCTCAGAAAATACAATTCAACATATATCTTATCATCTTAATCTCCCCAATATTTTTCTAGTTTATAATACAATGTTGTATATAACAAACAGATGTCTCCCCTAGGTCACTGTTTGTAATTTAGTAAATTGTAGGTGTCCAACAGGAGAGCGTAGAGCTGCTGGCAAAGTATGAATGCTTGAGATGCCTCATTAATTTAATGTAGGTAAGAGGCTGGTGGGCTTAAAGGATTTGGTAGCAGCCCCATAGAGAACTACCTAAATGAATTCAAATAGTGTGGAATAAACTTTTTTTTTCTATGATTTTTTTCCCCTCCATGCTGTGAAACCCTAACTGATCATTATTTTTTAGGTACTTTATGTGTCATAACAAAAACAGAAAGGCTGAAATATGTATGAAAACACGAGTTTCAATTAAACGTAAATCAAGTATTTTTTTAAGGTGTTGGTTTTTAGTCTTTATACAGCTTCATTTGGCGCATAACCACGTGTTTTGAGATTTGGCTTTTGGCTGCTTTATCATTTTGAGGGTGCTGCTCTATAAGCTGAACAATCTGCTGAGAAGAAAAGGGAGGGAAGTAAATAAGCCAAGTTATACATATAGAACTACGGACTTAAGTGATTTGACACCTAGTGTATAATAGGAGAGCCTATTAGATTATATATCCACTTTAATATACTTCATATATTTTGGAAATATTCTTAATAATGTAATCCCCTAATTAAACAAAGTAATTTATCTCTTGTTCTTTGGTAGCTGCTGCAGGACAAAGATGTATTTTCTTGCTTTAGAAAACACTTTCTTTTATTTTTTAAATTCCACAACCATATATTTTAAGGAGATAATGTGCCCCTGTCTAGTAATAAAGATTTATCTGGATGCTTACAAATTTATTGCAGTGACTTTAAAGTTTAGTTTATCAAATTTATTGCAATAAATTATTTGCTTTCTGCAAATAAAATTATAAGCAGCTACAACACTTGGAAGGACTTTTTTGAAATGCTTGAAATTCAAGTGAAGATCTTGACTCCTTTCATTGGAACAGTTTAATTTTTGAGGATTAGATATGCATTTCTAATTTAGCATAATTTTAACAATGTTTTATCTGATTCATCTTCCTAGAATAGTTACTAGATTTTTCCAAATAGTTGAGGGCAGTAAAGGCTTTTTGAAACCTTCTTCAGTATTCATCCCAGTGTTCCCTTTGGACAGAAGATCTGATGTCTAACAACAGAGACCCTGTGGGGCTTAAACATACTCTGCACCTTTTTGTGAGAACTGAGATAGCAGGTTCCTGGGGGGTTTCAATTCCCTCAGGGAAAATTCTCAGAGGTATAAACACTTTCAAATTTCTGACATGTGGAACACAGACCTTTGTGGCTTTTGAGAGACCATTCCCAAGTTTATAAAAGCTTGCTCTCTGACCCTCAGGTCAGAAAATTGGATGGTCTGTCATTTTACTGGATTCATCCATCCTTTTGTGATAAAATTTTGACCTATATCTTAGTTTTTAAGCTACTGATGTTTCATTGCACTTCACCAAAATCTCTAGGCTGTTTCAAATCAGCTTTTCACTCTCTTTTTTTTTTATTCTTTTAGATCAGTAACTCATTAGGAAAGCATGGGATACACGTCATAGTATGGTGGACAGTCTTTGTGCCTTCCCCCTCCACCATCACCCAGTTTTTCTCCTCAAATACATTTCCCATGAAATAAATGAGTTGAAATTATATATAAATATTCTATACTAATTTGACTGAATACATGTATATGAAAGATAAAGATTCAGGTGATATGCATTTCTGTCTACCATTTATTACATATAAGAGAGTTAAGTTCAGTGATGACTTCCGAATAGGTGAGCACAGGAGAAAGAGGGTTGTTTAATGGCACACTCTCTCATTTCTCCTCTTCTCTCTCTCCCTGCATATGTCATTATTCTTTCAAAAGTTTATGTGAGAATGTTCTTCTCTCAGTTATTAGATGTAAAACATGATCTATAGTTGTTACTGATTGGTGTTTTTAAGAATGTAGAGAGAATAAGCAGGCAAAATACTGTGGTGCTGTAGAAATCCGTGTTAATTACATTCAAAGTATAAATTATATTTTCTACCATTGACACCATTTTCAGGATTTGTGACTTGTTGTCCTGCCATTTTTTGAAACTAATAATGAATATTATCCCATTCATTTTTATCTCATTTACCAAATTACTTGAACATCATTCCACCTTCTTCTTTAAACCTACCCCCCTTAGTTCTCAACCATTCTAGAGGGCTGTGCTTGTCATTTGACTGACACCACAGGCGTTCCTCTCTTTCTTTACCACTTATATTATGTGTGTAATACATTATATGAAAGAATAGATACGTGTTTCTAACATGTAGTAATGTGGTTCATGGTCCCTTATTAACGATTTTTAAACAAAAATTTTCTTCATAATGCTACACTAATCATTCTTCTTCATTGGCCCCCCCTTTTTAATAAATAAAATGTATATCAGTTTCTGGTAGTTCATTATTGCATTTTACTGTAAGTTTGTTTTTCCTTTGAGATGATATTATTTCTTTGAGTTGTAACATAGAAAAGTGTTGGAATATATTTGAATGGTTTTAGTTAATAATGTTTAAATTATCACTCAAATGACATTTTGGTGTTAGTAAATGGTTTTTTTTTTTTACCTTTCAAAAAAGAGTTCTATAGATTCTACTTTTTCTTCTTCACTTGAAAAAAGGTTTTCAAGTTTCTGAAGATTTAATGGAATATTTTTGTACCCTGAAGAGTGTTTACTCATCATAAAATTAACTCAAGTCCGGGAAAAGTGCGGACTCCTGGGACTCAGCGAAGACATTAGAGCCAGACCTGTCAGTGGCCTAGAGTTCTACATTTTAAAGAAGCTTCCCCATGACTAAGGACTCTAGGTGAATAGGGTCTACATTTGTTTTCCTCTTGTTACTATCCAACACACCTGGAAAAATGTATGGTGCACACTATTTGTTGAAACAACCCACTCTGCTGTTCTTATATTGTTACCTTTTAGTTTACTGTTGCATTCCTAGCATGATTTAGTTCATATCATATTCCTAATTACAGGCAAGATGACATATTGATCCCACTTCTGGAAGTTATTGCCTCATAGACTATTTTATAGCAGGTTCAATTAATTGATAAACATAAGACTAGAAATCTATAGCAATGCTACAATAATAACATTTGGGGAAAAAATCTACCAGCACATTTATTTACTCTTTATTAATCTAATGTTTCAAGTAAAGCATTTTTCTGTTTACATTGACTGCAGTAAATTAAACAAAAGGAAGGCAACTCAGCGACTCTGTAGCATTCTGAGTCCAAGGTTTAGCATCTGATCACTGTTAGTCTATACATCTAAACAGTGCGTGGTATATTATAAGAGATTGTGAATTTCTTGAAGTTCAGCGGCCATGTCTTGGTATCATAGTGTAACAATTGTGGCTTAATGATAACTGTTAGATAAAAGAATGAATAAATAGAATAGGAGGCCTCCTGCTCGAGTGTGAGTGTGTGTGTTTGTGTGTGTGTGTGTGTGTGTCTATGTGTGTGTGCATGCCTTCATGTATGTGTAAATTGTGCAAAAAAATGTAAAAGTATCTATATTTTAAAAAATAGTCTAATAACTCAGTATATGATGCCACTAAAAGCAAAGACAATAGTTTTGTGCATTCATTAATTCCAGAAATTAAAAGAATATACAAACAGACTGTACTTGACTAACTTTATACCCACTGCTTTTAACATTGAGAATGGTTACATTTCTGGTAATTTAAGAAAAATGAAAGCCAAGCTATGCCTTTTGCTATTTTTCCAGACTTTTTTAAAGTTATTTTTGTCTTCTTTTACTTGTTCCTTCTTAAATGAAAATGCTTTTTACACATTGATTTTTTTTTTTTTTTTGCTATTCTGCATTTTGTTGGTTCACAGCAAGTCATACCTAACACACAACTTTAAGTTTCATTGCTGATAGATTGTATCTAAGCTTGTGGACATTAAATGTCATTTTCAANCTTGTTCCTTCTTAAATGAAAATGCTTTTTACACATTGATTTTTTTTTTTTTTTTTTTGCTATTCTGCATTTTGTTGGTTCACAGCAAGTCATACCTAACACACAACTTTAAGTTTCATTGCTGATAGATTGTATCTAAGCTTGTGGACATTAAATGTCATTTTCAAATAAAACTATTGTATTTTCTCATCTAAAATTACTCTAAAAATGACACGATCCAAAATCCATGAAAGGTTATGAGAGACCAAATATAACAAGTTGTTGAGCCAGATGGACGACTTTGGTTGCGAAGGCTATGTGCAAATTTAGATATATAATTTTAAGCAAATCAGAGGATTTTTCTCCTTAATTTTAAAATCTGATGCTAGGTATTAGAACATAAAAATATAATTTGAATTATAAGTAGCTTTTCGGCTCAACTGTTCAACTACCTGCATATCACAATCTCTGATTTATCATATGAATCATGTCAGTTTTTATTGTTCATATCTTTTCAGGCATCTGGCAAGCTGAGACTGCGATTTGTTTTCACATATGTTGTGATAGAGAAGACTCAGGATGTGTAGTGGTTTAGCATCAGGCTCTATGTGCTTTAATTCTCACTTCCAGTGGTAAAACATTCTGTCATATTTTTAAAGTATTGGAATTCTTACTCTAATGTATGTTAAGTGAATTTCTATTTCTATGCTTTTTGGATCTCCTTTATCATCTCTACCACTCACCTTCCCATTTGTAAATAACAATGATAAAATTCTTCAAATATGATCATTAATTTTTGTCTTCAACATGGTCTAGATACCTAATTGAATGGATGGTTATCTGAACACACTCCAGGAGTTGGGTAATTGCTTCATTTATAATTCAAACACATATTTAGGTAATTCTTAAAATATATCAATAGGCATTTAGAATTTGCTTAGAACTATGCTTCTTTACTAAATTGTGATATGGTTAAGCAATCAAACTTTTCCTGTTTGTTTATAAATTTGTCTCCTGAAGTTAAGACTTTTACGTATACCGCATTCTTATATACGTTTTACTATAATTGAGTTCTTATGGCTTGTCTTTCTTCTGTTTTTCTTCTTCTATCATATATATATATGTATACAATTGAAATGATACTATTTCAAATAAAATATATGGAAAAAACAGGTACATTACAGTTGGTCTCTGATAAAGTTGGTTATTGCTGGATGAAATAGTCTTGAAAATCTTTTATGAGAAATATTTTAACTGTTATGAATTAGCTATTAATTGATGCCATCATGACTACCTTCCTCCCAGTTTTCTCTTATTACCTTTGCTCTCCTGTTCTATCCCTTCTGCCTTAGTAACCCTGCTACTTCCTCCTACCTTCCACTCTTACCCCCTCTAATTGTGCCTAATGGTTAGAACTTAATTCACATTTCACCACCCACACTATGCTGATATCATAAATTATTTGGATACAGATGGACAATATTCATTAGATGTGCACTCTACCTAAAGAGCCTGACACAGGAGTGCTGCACACTCCCATTTTTATTAAAAGTAAAACTGCTTTTCCTGTCTTGGGGGTTGGAGTGAGTTGACCATGATGGAGAACAGAGCTACAGTGCTAATAAATAAAAATAATAACTATTACTGCTGGCTGAGTGACCCTGGGAGAAGAGAACTACAAAGCTATTTGTTGTTCCCTTTCGCTTGTCAACAGCGCTAGCTTAAAAGCTTGAGCCATTGTTGAGGACCTAATGGAACCTTTGGAAAGTTAGAAAGACAATGGTCAAAAAATATTTTTGTATGTGTGTGCTTTTTGGGGACAATTCATACATTAACCTAATGGAAGTGACAACTATTTTTGTCCTTCTTACTACTTTGTCTCTCTTACTAGTATATCTCTTTCTTTGTCATCTTTTTTTGACATGAACCAACTGAGAAATTCATTGGAATGACAGATAAATCGATGAAACTAATAGTAATGATCAAATTCATAAAATACATAGAACTATTGAAAAAATAAATAAAACTATAACTGTTTGATGTAGCGTTTGTTCTCTGGGTAGTTTTAATGATGGGTAAATTGAAGCATGTGTATGCATATTTCATTTGGTTATTGATGTATTTCTCTTGAGATGTTGTATGCTAAGTTTTAGTTGTAATGTTAGTCAACCTTTTTAAAGGTTACTGTGAACCCAGCATTGTCTTCCATGCTTTACATAAGTTATTTAATTCTTTTGACAATAGTATAAATATAGTTGTTATCCCCTTTTATAGGTGAGTAAATAGAAGCACAAAATGGTTAAATTACTTGCCAAAGATCACAAAATTAGTCATAGTAAGTGATGGCGTCATGTATGACTTTTTTTTCTTTTTTTTTACATTTTGTAGCAAAACATAAGAGAGATTTTGTACATGCAGAAAAACTCTTTGCGGTTCCTTTTTGAAATGCTGCCCACAAAGTACTTATGTTATTTTTTGCTGGGGCCTAATATTTAAAACAAGAAAAAAGCAGAATGTTTAAGTCTACGCAAGAAATGCACTTACTTGCCAAGTGACGGAGTAGATAAAACTAGGAGAGTTTTGTAAGACTGCCTCTTAAAGGATATTTTGTGTAGGAAATATAAAGTCATCTTTTGAAGAGGAAAACCAAGTTTATTGATATATAGCAATTATATCTTATTGATTATTGTATATTTAATCATGTGATGAAAAATATTTTTCTAAAATGTGGTATAAAGTTAAGCATAATTGAACCAGCATTTTAATAGTTTTAGCCTATACATTGAGGAAAGTTAAGCCTGTGGGTAATGTTTTAGATATTTCAATATTCAGAAAAACCGATTGTACGTTAAAATTTCAAAACTTGAGTCAGCAGGCCAAAGATTTTTTTTTTTTCTCCTAACCAAGCTCTTATTAAATTTCAAGTGGAAACAAAGAAATATTTTGGCACTACTACAAGTTAAATATTTCTAGAGCTTAATTCACTTCAGGATGATTATATATAAAAGGAGGCTTATTGAAATCCCAGTGCTTTGGAATTTCAGATGTGTTTCTATTGTGTGTTGTGGTGTGTCATTTTTTAAAAATTTCCTAGAAGAACTTGACATTTCCAGTAGCAGACTAGCTGTAGCACTTGCCTAATGGGACTGTTACAAGGCCTTCTGATCTTCAGTGCACAGGTACTTTCCAGATAATGTAGAAGTTTTTATATTAGTCCATTACATTGTTTAATATTTGGCCCCAGATGTTATCTAGACTTGCAGCTATTATCAGCATGAATTGAACTCGTCCTGGTATGTGATATCCAGATTCAACAAAATCTTTCCCCCAAAAAATAATCTTATCAGTAATTGAATAGCTAAATAGCAAGATAATAAATTATAAATAATGTTTTAAAGTAAAATATGGTTAGCCAAATGTAGTAATTGATATTTCCTTTAGTTTAATGGAGGCCATCAAGTGAAAACTTCTGAGGGGAGAGTACTGAATTAACAGTACCTAAGAAACCTATATGCAGGTCAGGAAGCAGCAGTTAGAACTGGACATGGAACAACAGACTAGTTCCAAATAGGAAAAGGAATATATCAAGGCTGTATATTTTCACCCTGCTTATTTAACTTGTATGCAGAGTACATGATGAGAAACACTGGGCTGGAAGAAGCACAAGCTGGAATCAAGATTGCCGGGAGAAATATCAATAACTTCAGATATGCAGATGACACCACCCTTATGGCAGAAAGTGAAGAGGAATTTAAAAGCCTCTTGATGAAAGTGAAAGAGGAGAGTGACAAAGTTGGCTTAAAGCTCAACATTCAGAAAATGAAGATCATGGCATCTGGTCCCATCACTTCATGGCAAATAGATGGGGAAACAGTAGAAACAGTGTCAGACTTTATTTGGGGGCGCTCCAAAATCACTGCAGATGGTGATTGCAGCCATGAAATTAAAAGACACTTACTCCTTGGAAGGAAAGTTATGACCAACCTAGATAGCATATTGAAAAGCAGAGACATTACTTTGCCAACAAAGGTCCGTCTAGTCAAGGCTATGGTTTTTCCAGTGGTCATGTTTGGATGTGAGAGTTGGACTGTGAAGAAGGGTGAGCGCTGAAAAATTGATACTTTTGAATTGTGGTGTTGGAGAAGACTCTTGAGAGTTCCTTGGACTATGAGGAGGTCCAACCAGTCCATCCTAAAGGAGACCAATCCTGGGTGTTCATTGGAAGGACTGATGCTAAAGCTGAAACTCCCGGTACTTTGGCCACCTCATGTGAAGAGTTGACTGATTGGAAAAGACTTTGATGCTGGGAGGGATTGGGGGCAGGAGGAGAAGAGAACGACAGAGGATAAGATGGCTGGATGGCATCACCAACTTGATGGACATGAGTTGAGTTGACTCCGGGAGTTGGTAATGGACAGGGAGGCCTGGCGTGCTGCGATTCATGGGATCTCAAAGAGTCGGACATGGCTGAGTGACTGAACTGACTGACTGAATACTAACAGAGCTTCACCACCCAGACCACCTATCATCTAATTATTGTCTAAAACTAGATGAGGTGAATAAAACTGGACTAATATTTCGTTGTGAAAATTTCACTCTTTATTAAAAACATGTTGTGATGTTTGGAACATGGAAAAGAACACCAAACTATGATTTGGACTTCAAGTTCTGCCTTAATTATTAATTAGATTTATGATCTTAGGCAACATTTAACTTTTATTTTTATTTTCAGTCTGTAAAATGAAGTGTTTGGCCTAGACTAGTTATTACCCAACTTGAACAAAACAGTCATCTCCCAATACTAGTTTCCTTGGTCAAATATGTAAATAATATTACATAATCCATGGGCTTCCCTGGTGGCTCCTGCCAATGCAGGAGACATGGGTTCAGTCCCTGGGTCAGGATGATCCCCTTGAAAAGGAAATGGCAACCCACTCCATTGTTCTTACCTCGGACATCCCATGGACAGAGGAGCCTGGCAGGCTATAGTCCATGGGGTCACAAAGAGTTGGACATGACGTAGCGACTAAACACAACAGCAAATGTAACCCATAACTCACTTAAAGATCCACTGTCTGTTAGCACATAAAATGATCTATTTCTTATAGAGAGAAATGTAAATTTGCTTTATATTAATTAGATTTACATGACAATGTAATGCTTATTTGTTTTAGTTTCACTTGTAGCCAAGCAATTTATGTTCCATTTATGTCTAATATATATTTTAGTAAATTACATTTGTGGAATGTTTATCTAAATGTTATCTAAAGATCCTTCCAGGTTTAAAATGCTGAATCTATGACATGAAAATCTACATATGCTTTTAATTCTTGACTTTGAAGGAGATATTAGTATATTTTTGACTTTCAGCTCTATTGTTGTTCCTTCCAAAAGACAGCTTTCATCCATAAATGTTCACCTATCACATGTGAGAAATAACACAGCTTAGTTTAAGCCACAAAATGAAAGTATAAACAGTAGTAGATTTGATATGACCTAACTCCTGGGACTTTTTGAAAAATCACATATTATCCATACATATTTTTTGCTTGTTTGATTTTTCAATGAGTTCTGCCACTGCAGCTCAAGGGAGATTAAGGGAAAAAAACCTACATAAACACAAAGCAAAAACCTGAGCTTGTGTGTAAAGCTACTGCACTGGAGCGAATGTGGTTTAATTCTTGGCACTGGGAGCTTGTTGGAGAATTACAATATGTTGGCATGAGTCTCTGGGTCTCATTGTTCCAGATGAGGGAGTCAGTCTTAAGAGTGTTTGGCACTGAAGGGAAAAAGGAGTGAGAGTTATAGGGAATGAACAGGCCTAAAGAGGCAGGATGCTGTTGTAACAATGGCTGGCACGGTTAGGGGCGCCATCCACTGCTGGGGATTGCCATAGGCATTGATGTGAAGAAGCATATGTGAGCAAAAAAGGCAAGGGTGAGAAGGGAAAGGCAAGCAAACTTAGCAAATCATAACATTCTGTCCTGATAGTAGAAAAAGACAAGTAACCCAGTTATAGTCATCTTACTAATAATAGGTTGACTGATAAGGAGAGCTTTCAGTTCTCTCTAATTTATATTTTAGCTTCTTTCTTAATATTTATTTTATTTTTACTTTAAAATATATATACATTTTTATGCTTCACCTAAAAAATGGGGATTCTTGAATTAAGAGGCCGTGGTTTTGTATTCCATCTGTTCTACTTTCTGGCTAGGTGATGCCAGGTCTTGGTTTTCTTTCTGAGCCTTGGTTTTCTCATCTGCAAAATGGATATAATAATAATATACACCATTGACAAATTATTGTATCTGACAGCATTCTGTATGCTGAAATGTCATGCAAGTAATAACTAATATTATCCATCATGCTTATTGTAATAAAGAGAACCCTAGCTTTAATTTTGATGGTAATCATGACACTCTGATGCCTGGGAGAAGTACAACTCAGGAGACTCTTTAAAGCATTTAAAATAAAATTATGATACATCTTAATATGAAAGTAATGGCTAGTACAGAATTTAAACATTTGGAAATAACTATATGTCCAGAAACATGTCATACTCAATTGTATAAAATACAATCCTAAGTATGTATATATACTTTTAAAAAATTGAATATTTAATAGATAACTACTCTCTTTTTGACTCCATAAGCCCTGAAGCAGCCGTTACATAGTTGTGTCAGATTTCACTTTAATCATATTAACATATTAATGAATAGGTGTATTATAAATATTGATATTTTACCATTTGGTCTTTTGCAGTTCTAATCATTTCTATTCTATGGAATCTTTACTGTTTTCAGAGAAATTCAGTCACTGGTACATGTCCATTTATTGTGATCATTATTGTAAGACCATTTCTTAACTTTTCTTCATGAACTGCTTGATGAACGTGAGTCTGAGTGAACTCCGGGAGATGGTGATGGACAGGGAGGCCTGGCGTGCTGCGATTCATGGGGTCGCGAAGAGTCGGACAGGACTGAGCAACTGAACTGACTGACTGACTGACTGACTGACTAGTGGAAATAAATTGGAACAGTAGCAGTTGTAGAATACCAAACATGGATTTGCTTAAAGCTGTTTGTTTTAGATTAATTCAAATAGAATTCAAATTATTAATTCAAATGGGTGAAAAGATATGCTTTAGTTCCTCCTGGAGCTAGACAGTGTCAGAGTCCTGGTGAGAACCCAGATTGCTTCACATATAGCCCAATCTGCTATATGGTCATAAGTAAAAGTTAAATCATCATAGGTTCTCTTTAAGTCATCCAGAATTCCAAAGTTCAGAGTCATACAGTGGTACTACATCCTGAACATAATGAAAGCGCTAAGGAATCTTGGCATTTTATCTCTTCGTGCTGCCCATAGGAACATATTACCCTGGGATATTCAATTTATCCTATCAGATGTTTACTTTATCCATCCACTGAAGTTAATAACAAGAGTTTGTCTATCCATGACTGTTTTGCAGGTAAAATGCAGTGATATGTATGTATTGGAAAGAGCAAAGGCTTTGGGGTCCAATAAGTTGAAATTAGCTCTATATTGTCAAGTCACAATCTTTCTCAAAGCATTTCTTTCTCAATGGTGAAACAGATGTACCAATATAGAATTCAGGAGCTTATTATGAAAAGCTTGAGATACCTATTGTAAAGGACATGATGCACTATTTAGCACTTAACCTCAAAATAGCAGCTGTCATTATCATTTCGTTGACAACAAGAGACTTAGGAATCTGCAGAGAAAACAAAACAAAACCTTAGGCCAAGACTCAGCTCTGCCCACTACATATTGCGAAACCTCAGACAAGTCCTTTTTTTAAAAAAAAACAAAAACAAAAAACTGGAAGATAGATATAATAACATAATCTGAATCTTCAGGTGTTCGCTTTGATTAAATGAAGACAATGCTGGTAAAAGCATCTAGCATAGTTCCTGCACACAGGATGTTCAATACATGTTTATTGAATCTGCGTTTTAAAAAATATACCTTATCCAAATTCCAAGTATTATTGTCTTTATTCATCCGAAGGTACAACAACCCTGAGTTAGATATTTCTGATTTTACATTTTTCAAATTACTGGGTCTTAAAGAAGTTATTCATTTTTCTCTAGTGTACATTAAAAATCAGGTACTTGGGAAAAAAGTGGCTTTGTATGCAAGCCTTCTATCTTCATGCAAGTTAATAAAGAGGCCAGGAATGTTCTGCAGGTTTCAGAAATCTGGCGGCTGTTTCTTTAACTCTGCAACTTAGACAGAAGACTTCTGTTTCTTTATGAGCACACTACAGTGAATATTTTGTCTAGCTGCAGGGGAAAAGCTTTGTCATGGACTTTGCAGACAATAGCCTTAAAAGTAAAATGGTCTGCTTTTGGTGCTGGAGGTTCTGGGGCCTATTGTTAGTACACAATGAATTTCTATTGCTGCATTCCTGCTTTGCAGAGGTTTGTTAGCTTTTAGTGACTGACAGTACTCTATTGCAAATACCATATTGGCTGTGCCCTGTTTACATGCTACTCAAGAATTTTTGTAGGGTGCTGGTAAAAAGAAAACAGTGGTGTTTATTTGACCTACTCTGATAAGGTTTAAAAAATGATTTCATTCACAAAGTGTTTACGGGAATGTAGAAACATTGAAAATCCCTGTAGAAGTGTTTTAAAGTTACTTTTAAAGCCTTAGTGAACAGATACATTGATGATAGTAAGAAGAGATATAATGCATTTTATTACTCAGAATTGCTATTATCATCTTCAAAACAACATGGTAAACAAATAGGGATATTTTAAGAAAAGTAAAATCTTTAGCATCCTTTTCCATTAAATGCGACAAATGAGGTATATTTTTGTTACGGAGGAAAAAATACATTTCACACATTCCATGTAAATGTGCATACAGTAGTTGTGTGTGTGCACACACTATATAAACAAGCTATTTGAAGAAGTAATTATTCAGATATTTCAGCATTTTATTTTCCCCAAGTTTTTGGCATGTGAAAAAGAAGGATTCATGTTGTCACAGTTTTTCCAAGGAAAATTACACCTCACCTCATTCAAAACTCTACACAGGCTTCTTGTCTCTGATAGCTGTTGTCTTTAAGATGAGGGCCTGAGAATAGTAGAAAGCATTAACCAAGGAGACGCTTTACAATTGCATTTTATTGTGGGGAAAATTAACCCGTTTCTAATAATCTTATGGTCTCTAGGCCAGACGGTTCCTTTGATAAGTTAACATGTACTCCCTTTATGCTCTTAGTAGGGGGTAAACAAATGTCTGAACAAACACAAATACACATAAACACCAATGTGGAGAATGGCAGTGTGTATCTTCGATCTAGATAATAAGTGTGGGTATTGTTATTTAGATGGAGCATACTGGGACACTTATCTTTTAGTACACACCATTTTCTAACTGAATGCAGTGCTAATCGCGGGATTGAAAGCCATTGTAATTGTGTACCCATCTAAATGCTGACAAGAATATACAATTACATTATTTGGAACTGAGTGTAATGTTTGGGTGTTTTATTAGCATTTATGTTTACTTATACATTAAAATTCAACACAAAAGGGGATCAAAACCATGTGACATAAAGAAACAAGGATCAAACTACCACATAACTCTGCTCTCTAAAACCTCTGTGTCCTGTCTTATCACAGGGCATTTTAAGAGAGTATGATGCAAATCTGAAATAAGCAAGTAAGTTTCCATTACGGGCATTACTCCCATCTCTAGATTTTGCAGTGTTTGTAAAGCTTCTTTTATACCAACTTATTTTTATATGTTCGCGATACTGGCAAATCTTTCCACAGTGTGCTTACCACCACGATGTTAAACACATATTATAAAGTGGTTGTAATTGTAAACACACAGAGGGATATAATTACATGTAGCAGATTTAAGAGCTAATTCTTTGCCTTTTTTTTTACTCTGCATTTTATCAACATAATTATTTTTTGACTGCAGACTAACACCCTGAAATTGACAAGCATCCATTATAGCAGGAATTTGTTCACTAAATTGAAAAACAATGAATTGCAGGTTTATATGTACCCATTGTCATAAAGAATTAGTTAGGCTTTGTTCCGCAAGAGGAAAAAGCTAATGATTTTGAAACAGCAGGTGACAAAACACATTCTTTTTTTTCCTCCCCTGTTATCAGTGTGTTGATGAAGTCATTATGAACTGGGGGCGGGGTAGGGGTGGCCTTATTTTTAGCAGATAGACTTTTAATCAACTACATTAGAAAGATAGTCATGTTGATTTGCCTACCTTTCTTTTTTTCCTTTACTCAGAAACCCCCAGTATTGAAAAGCTACTCTCAAAAGACTGGAAAGACAAGCTTCTTGCAATGGGATCAGGGAACTTTGGTGAAATAAAAGGTAATATATTTGCAATTATTTTGATCCAAAGTAAACCAAAATGAGTCTGATATTTAGAAATGTGAATGGTGGTAAACTACTTTTGTCCCCATGCATTCTGTTTTTTCTGTTTTTTCTCTCTCATTTGAAAGAGGATATACGAGAGTTCTTATTTTCTCTCTGTGCCTTATAATAGTACGTTGTCTTAACAGAATGACCTATATTTTTAACAGTCTTTGGTTTTCATCATTTTTAAAAATTTTAAACGATTTACTTTATAAGTACAAAAGTATATAGTATAGCAGGGTTAAAACTGTATATTACAAGATAATACTTTTACACAGTCTACATATTAAAATTATAAATGTACATAATCTACATTTAAAATCAGGAATGATGCAGGATGAAGATTTAATTCTTCATATGAAAATAAAGTCAAATGGTCATTTCAATTAATTTAAAGTGTGTTTTCTACTAGCATAGTAGGCCACCCATGGTTTTCTAGTGTTGCCAATAGGACACTTTTGATTCTAAGTTCTAAAGGATTAATTTTAAAGAAGAATATACTTACCAATACCAATAGATTTTGTTACGTATTACTTTGTACATTTGTGGTAGAAACTGAATATATATTTAAAATATCACCAGATTTGTATTAATATACATGTAGGAATATGTGTATAAATAACTTTTTTGCATATGTCTGTTCATGCACGTGTTCTCCCAGTGAGAGGCAATCGTCTCTCAACATTCTGCTACATCAGAGCATCCTAGAGAAAGACAAACCATAAATCAGTCTGCTCAAAAGTTTGACTAAGGTGATATCAGCCATCTCAGATTGGAAAACTTCCAGCAAGTGTTTGAGTATTTCACTTTTTAATCCAACTGTTTGGAGTTTGGCTATGGTTAGTTGTGAATAGGTGGTAAGAGAATAAATTCCTGCTAATCCACAAATTAAGTAACCATAATCTATAATGAAATGAGATTCAAGCAAATAGTAATTAATATCCCTTACAGAGCTTGAAGACAGAGGTTAAAGAGAACAGTGAAGTCTCTTCTTTTTCTGAAGCAGCAGGTCCTTTATTTGTGGGATTTTAACCCATTTGCACCTGTGATATAGGACATATTCTCCAAAGTTCTTTATTCTGCTATGACCTGGGTAATAACTAAGCTGAGCCAAGAAGACCGCCTGTTCCCAGGCTTGTGATCTCATTCCATCGGAGGACAAGCATGTTTCCCTACCTCGTTTTCCTTACAAGTCTAACTTGAAAGCAGCCAGCAGTAGTGATGATAAGCTTAGAGGAAAGCTCAGCTCTCCTTTCAGGCTTGCCTATGGGGTTAGTTCAGGAAGCTGCAGTACAGTCACAAAAGAATTTTCTGTCTTTAATTTTGAGTTTTTTAAGCTGAACATTCAGAGCACAAGTTTGGTTATTGTCCTCTGTTTCTATTCAAAAGGCAGTTTTCTGATGCATTTTAAAAGCACCTGTAGATCTTTCTTCTGCTGAGGGGCATGGTTGTTAGCTGCTTGGATCAGGTTTGGCAGGGGGAAAGCACTATGTTACTTTTCCTACTGACTGCCCATGACAGTTGCAATTACTGTCCATTGTTCATATCTGGCGCAGAAGTGGAGAGGGTACAATAGTATGTTGCCTTCTGGGGGTAAGGGAATTTGACTTAATGGTTCTTAGGGGGTCAGACACTATGATTACGTGCTGCCCAGGAATGTGGCTTTCGTGCCACCTGAGAAGAAGTTAGTCGAGAACAATGGCCTAGCTGTTTGGCAGCTATTTTTTATGAGGCAAATAAAGGTGTAAGTCTCATGTATGTGTAGACTGTTTTCTGTCAGGGTAGGGAAGGATAGGCATGACCTTTTTATAATCTGAAAATATGAACTTAATTATTAGATAATTTATTAGGGATAATTTAGAGTAATGTAGTTGAGTAGAACCTTTGCTTATATGAAGAAATTTGCAGCCTTTACAGTATTTACTGAGTCTTCTTGTGAATTGAAACTACTCTCCTTCACTTACACTGGTCAGTTTTCGCTTAACTGTTTAAAGTCAATTCCAGGAAGCATGTGAGTAAGTGAATGAATGTGCCTGTACATATATGTGTGTGTCCATGCTTGGGCATGTAAGATCGTAGCCAAGTGAGGGCAGAGCACACTTCCTAAGGGCTGCCTTTAGGTTGCTGTGAGTGAATTGCTTTCAGGGCATTTGGACAAAGACTAAACTTACAGCTTGTGTGTTTGTGTGTTTTAGTTGCTAAGTCATGTCTGACTCTTGCAATCCTGTGGACTGTGCCTGCCAGGCTCCTCTGTCCATGGGATTCTCCAGGCAGGAATACTGGAGTGGGTTGCCGTTTCCTTCTCAAAACTTACAGCTTGGTGAAGTTCAAAGAAGCATTTCCTACTGTTACTTACTTAAAAAAGAAATGAGGCGCCGGTCTATGTTCAATGCAGGATGCAGGATGCAGAATGCTTGGGGCTGGTGTACGGGGATGATCCAGAGAGACGATGTGGGGCGGGAGCTGGGA
The DNA here is from genome assembly GCA_006410875.1 of Neotragus pygmaeus. Classification (NCBI taxonomy): domain Eukaryota; kingdom Metazoa; phylum Chordata; class Mammalia; order Artiodactyla; family Bovidae; genus Neotragus; species Neotragus pygmaeus. Next base: position 1,349,116 of record SJYV01002624.1, read on the forward strand.
GGGGGATTCAGGATTGGGAGCTCGTATACACCTGTGGTGGATTCATGTTGATGTATGGCAAAACCAATACAGTATTGTAAAGTAGAATAAAGTAAAAATTAAAAAAATTAATAATAATAAATAAAATAGAAGAAATAAATAGTATCTGGTTTGGATAGCTTAGCTATCAATAAAGAGTTACCATACCCACTTAAATTCAACCTCATTTCTCAAGAAACAATGTGAGTTAGGAAAAGTCACCGACTTCTAAAAGCATAAAATTATTTTTCATGTTGGATTATCTTGCCTGTTAGAATTTAGACCATCTTACGGTCTGGTACTTTGGAAATGTAAAGTAATTAGGCTTTAAAGTTACATTAGAAAACAATCCTCTGACAAACATACAAAAAGGACAATGGATTCCACTTTCCAGGACAAAAGAGTTTGACTAAAAAGCTCTACTCATAGCAAACAGTCAATATATGTTATAAACATATTACCTGCCTAAAGAAATTATTTTTTCTTCTCTAATCAGTCGTATAGTGTAACAAGCCGGTTTGCAGAGGTTTTGACCTTATCTATAGTAGAAGCACTGAAGTAATGGTTGTGTAAAGACATATTTTATAGCCTCATAGTTACTGAGAAGGGGGAAAAAACTGCCTGCACTCCAGTTGGCAGCCAGTAGTGTCACACATTGTTTCAGCTAGCATGAAATTCCATTACACTGAAGGTCATTGCTTTGGCACTTCACCTGAAGACAGTATCTGGGGATCCATGGCAGCTTTGGCTAATCTAAACAGATCGTTTGTTTTGCAACAAAGTGATTGCAAAATGTGTGTTTTACTGAGTTCAATTTATTTGTAGAATTATAACAGAAATATCTGCATGCAAAAATTCTCTTAAATATTTCAGTTTTGGTCAGGTTCTGAAAGCAGGGCGTTGTTTGAGAGGTGTTCTGGCTAGATCACTCAGAAAAGCCTAAATCAGTCTCTTTACCTGCCTTGTTTGAAGAATTCTTTACTTTTGTGTTCTTTCCCATTGATATCCCTGTAGACGCTTCTCACCCTGCTCAGGATACATTAATTTAGGTCAACCAAGTATTGTATATGATACTCAGGAAAATGCCAGCTGCAGTTGGTATAATGAAAAAATGGCTCTTTTGGAAAGCTATACTTTTTTTTTTCTTTCTTTCTAAAAGATGGGACATAAAAGCAAACACACCAAACAGCTCTAGAATGAGTTCAAGGAAATAATCTATTTAGCAATACTATGGTCTATCAGAACTCATGAATTACAGACATGCTATGTATTTTCAACATGTTGATTAAAGTAGACCCTCTCTTAGGTGACATAAAATTTTGAGAATTAAGAGATATGTAGATTTAGTATATGACTTGAAAGAGATAATTCTCTTTAAATAGCATTAGCAAATTTGAAAATAAGCAGGCTTGAACCAGAATCAGGTCTTAGGTAATCTAGTAAAAGGTATCCTTGGGTTTTTGTAAATTTAAAACAAGGAAACTAAAAATCTCAGCATTTAGATACGTTAGGATTTGTACAACTTTGAAGTTGTTTTAAACCCACTCTTAAAAATCCAGTAACTAAGAAACACACGTTTTGCTAATTACCTTGTGACTATTTCATTTGTGCATAAAATATATACATATATATATTTATATGTGTCTTCACATTTTTTCAGAGGGGTTGGAAATGCTGATTATTTTCTGAGGGAACTGTTGGATCTAGAATTTGTTTAACATAAGAGACAGCCATAAGGAAGGTACATAACATAGAGTCATTTACTTCTAAATAAAGTAAATGTTTAATGTTTTTAATCTACTAAGCTTGTTTTATAGTTCCTTGTAGTTGGTTATGAGTAATGTTTTCAGTTTTTGTAAAAACTATTTCATAAGAACTGAAGAAAGACTACTGGTGTACAGAATATAAATTTTTAAAATAAGTCTGGCAGTGTATATAAAGGCAGAAAGTGACTTTATGTTTTCTGCAAATCAATTACTTGCTCTGTCTTAGAAAGCCAGGGTCCTTATGCCAGTGTATAAGCACAGCAAGTGATAGAAAGAGAACAGTCAGCCACTGGCTCTCCTGGATCTGTGAATTGATCATCCAGTTCACCAGTTAAGTTTTATACACCTTTTACTGAAGGGACTTAATAAAGCGTGTTTTAAGCAGATACTGTTACATAGTTAATCTAGGTTTTACTATTGAAAATAAAAATATGCTCTCCTCCACATTTTCTCATTTAAAACCACATTCATTCATTTAAGAAGTATTCATTTGTGCGAAGGGTATGAAGATTCTAGAATTAAAATAATTATAAAAATATTATTTATTTATTTTTCTTGTAGATGGAGACTCCAAAGCTTATGCCATCCAGATCACTGGATAACAGAATTAACCTAAAGCCTTTTTCTTTTTGAAGTGAACAATTCCCTAATGACTTCACTTTGACTTTTCACTTTCATGCATTGGAGAAGGAAATGGCAACCCACTCCAGTATTCTTGCCTAAAGAATCCCAGGGATGGGGAAGCCTGGTGGGCTGCTGTCTGTGGGGTCACACAGAGTCGGACACGACTGAAGCGACTTAGCAGCAGCAGCATTCTCTACCTAGAGAAGCATGGTGCAGTTAAAAAGATGAGGTGTCTTGTTGCCCAGATTCTTTCAAGGACTTATGGGAATCAAGGGACTCTTTTAGTTTGTTTCCTCATCCACTCATATAAAAACAGTTGCATAGATTATATGCCCATTTATGTACAGGCACTTTATTAACATCTTCCTTACAGAATTATTGTAACAAAGTCATTTTATTCCCATTTTAGGTATGAAGAGATTGAATCTCAAAGAAAGAGATTAATTATCCAAAACCATATATTTAGTTATGAGAGAGTCAAGAACTAACTTTAATTCTATCTTCAAAGCATGTGTTGTTTACCCGATGCTTGGTAGTCAGTCTCTAGTAAAGTTGGAATGGGTGATCTCTAAAATCCTCTAAAACTTGAAAACAATATATTGAGACCCACGACAGCTAGATGAAGAGTCCCTCTAAGATGCACCCATCATTAGCCTACTCACATGGTGAACTGTCCTTGTATATTACCTACCTTACTATTAGCCCACAATTTGGAACCCAGTACGTATTTCATGAATGAATGACCAAACAATGCCATGTTTTGTGATAGTTATTATTGACTGTATTCCAGTCTCTACATGCAGCAAATGTAATGCCATATTTTTTAAACTGTTGTTTTACATTTTAAGTACAATATCCAAGTAAGTGGATGGAATAAATTTGGGAGAAGTTTACAAAATTACCATCTCCATTAAAAAGTAGACTTGTGTAATAAGAGATTGTATAGAACTGTGCTTTTTTTAATAAAAAGTAACAGTGGTACTTGTTTTCACTGCACAATGATAGTACATACATCTTCTTCAAAACATCCCAGGAACAAAATATCCAGTCATGGGGTAACAATGGTAAAGACCATAGCTACTTTTCAAGTGTTCCATTTCACTCCGATTGTAGTCGTTCCTAAAACTGATAGCTTTCTATAGTATATATATTTTAAAATCCAAGCCAAAGTCCACCATTTAAGATATTGAAACAAAGGGAATTCCCTGGTTGTTAGGAGTTTGTACTTTCACTGCTGAGGATTGGGGTTCAATCCCTGTTGTTAGTTAAAACTGCAGGCCACCCAGTGCAGTCAAAAAATAAAGGTATTGAAGCAAAAAGGAACTATTTTTTCAAAGTAAGTTGCAGAAACCCAAAAGTAACTATATTTATCATATTAGCAATGTACACTAGAATATCAGTGTAACTGTCATGTAGTAAATGATAATACCCCTTACATAATTTTAGTTGATTCCAATTTCTAAGAATATCTATATTGCAGTAAAGGGTATGTAATTAAATTTTATCAAAGTTTGATTACATTCATTGTCAGTGAAAAAGACCAATTCACAGATGTTTGTAGGTTGGATAACTTAAATATTCCTTTGTTGAATCAGAATAATGCCATTCATACCTCGTGATGTTGGGGTCTAACTTTTTACTCTTGTTGGATAAGACTGCCGCTGAAAAAAGCTTTAGTAATAAATTTAGAATAACTTAAGTTAGTTTCTATTCATTATATTTTTAGTTCATTCAACAAATACTGCTGTCTGTCTTGCCATGTGCTATGTTCTGGAGATGTAATGATAGCAAATGGAGTAGACAGATTTCTGCCCTTCTGGAGCTTACAGTCTAGTAGAGACTCTTTCACTAGGCAGAATTTTTAACGGCAACACAATGAATGACTTTTAGATCCTTCAAGTGGAATACCAATTGAAAGCAGCAACATTTCCATAAAAAAATTAAATTGAGTAGAGTCCTATCCAAATTATAACAGTGATAATGTAAGGAACACCAGCAATAAAAGAACAAAACATCCTGGCAAAGATTGACTATTGCTTTGAAACAAAGAACTAAATCTGTGGTAATGTTTTTAAGGGAAGAAACATGATCTTTAGTTTACTTTTCGTGTTGAAATTCTAGGACTTTTCCTTTCCTGAGTGACTCTTCCTTCCTTTTATTTTTCCTTTATTTGGATCAAAACTTCCAAAAATTTACTGTGATTTTGATTGTTCAACTTCAAGCCAAATATCTATTCTATTTTGGTAGAACAATATTTACCCACTCCAGTGTTCTTGCCTGGAGAATCCCAGGGACGGGGGAGACTGGTGGGCTGCCAACTATGGGGTCTCACAGAGTCGGACACGACTGAAGTGACTTACCAGCAGCAGCAGCTTCCAAAGATTTTTTTCTCATTATATCAAATGTATTTGAAACCATCCTTAATTTAAATCATTCCAATAAAGATTTTTATCTATTTGCATAGAATTGTACATTATCAGTCAATTAAGGACTTTGTTCTTAAGTTTATTTATTTAATTCATGTAATAAAAAGTTATAGGGTATCTTGGCTTCCCTATTGGCTCAGATAATAAAGAATCTGCCTGCAATGCAGGAGACTTGGGTTCTATTCCTAGGTTAGGAAGATCCCCTGGAGAAAAGAATGGCAACCCACTCTGGTATTCTTGCCTGGAGAATTCCATGAACAGGGGATTCTGGTGGACTACAGTCCATGGGGTCACAGAGAGTCGAACATGACCAAGTGACTAACACACACACACATACACACACACACACACGAACAGAGGATTCTGGCAGACTACAATGGGGTCACAGAGAGTCAAACATGACCAAGCAACTAACACACACACACACACGGTGTCTACCATGTGTGAGGCACTACTCGGGGGGATATAGTGTTGAACAAAACAAGCTAGTATTCTGCTATCATGGAGCCTATTCTCTACTGGGAGATTCAATAAATAAATATCAGTAACATCACAGCATATGGTGTTGACTATTAAGTACACAATAAAGGTGGAGTCACGTTATAGAAGAGGAGGGGTTGCTTTTTTAATTTTGGTGTTCAGAAAAAGCACTCTGGGAGAGGAGTTGGCATTTAAGCTACTGTTTGGATGGATTGGAGTTGATTGGTTGGTAAATTATCTCCTCCCTTTAAATGTAGTCTCTCTGAAGCGCCCCCAACTCCTAGAATAGTGTGAAGCATGCAGGAGGAATTCTGTGCATATATGTTGAATGAATGAAAGAAAAAACCCCAAAGCTAGTAGTTCTTTACCACGGGAATTTGGTAATGTCTGGAGACATTTTGAGGTGTTACAACTAGGCAGAGTGTGCTACCAGCATCTATACCGCCAGACTCCCCAGAAAGTGAAGCATCCAAACTAAAATGTCTACGGCACTGAGATTGAGGAACCCTAGGGGAAAAGTTTGCCAGAAGGAAATATTTGAAATGCAGAGACCTTAAAATGGGAACAAGTTGCATGGTGGTATTAGGGTAACGGAAAGAAGGCAATGGGACTACAATATTTTGGCAGAGAAAAATGGGAGAGGAGATAATGCCAAAGAAAGGCAAGGGCCTGATCATTCAGGGCTCTGTAAAGGCAGGGAGTTTGGAATTTATTCTATGTCTAGTATAAAGCTTTGAAATGGTTTTGTTCTGTGGTGTGAAATGAGCTGATGGCGTGTGCATGCTAAGTCGCTTTAGTCATGTCTGACTCTTTGCAGCCCCATGGACTGTATGTAGCTTGCCAGGGTCCTCTGTCCATGGAATTCTCCAGGCAAGAATACTGGAGTGGTTGCCATTCCCTTCTCTAGGGGATCTTCCTGACCCAGGGATCAAACCCGGGTCTCCTGCCTTGCAGGCAGATTCTTTACTGTTAAGCCACCCGGGAAGCCTGACATGATCTGGCATATCTTTCTAAATGACTGCTCTGAACTTGTGTTTGGAGAATGGGTTTTAGTAGGAGAAGTAGAAGATAGAATGTTTAGAAACTGTTGGGGGAGTCATGGCAAGAGAGGAAAGATGGTAATAGCCTGAAATGAGGGGCATTAGTGGAAATGAAAATACATGGACTGATTTACAATATGGTCTAATGATGAGAAGATTGCCAGTGAATCAGATATGGAAGATGAAAGAATATAAGCAATGTTTACGTGGTAATATCTCTTCCTGAGGTTGGAATGCCTGAAGCTGGTTCCCTTCTTTTATGACTTCCCTCACATTGGGTTATGGAATGTTCTGGTGTGCACTTCTGCTCTGGAACTTACAGAATTAAAAACTGCTTTCATGATAACCGTTCTGTAGTCACTAGGCAGTAGAAAGAACTGAAATGTAAGATATTTTTGTCTCTTAATCCTTCATTCTTAGGGAATTGAAGCAAGATTAGCATAAATTAAAACACACAAGAGTGCAAGTAACTGTGGAAGATGAAGGGAAGTTGGATAAAGGTTCACAGAGTTAGAATTGAACGGAGACAATAAAATTAGATTTCAAGTAAAAATATTGATGTCTGTGTGACTAAGTAAAGGCAGGATTTTGTTAATATTTCATATACTGAATGCCAAAATGATATTTGTTTGTACCCATCATCAAATACATATATTTATTTATACATTGGTATTATATCAGCTATAAAATAGATAATAGATCCTTAAGATTTTAAATTATAAGTATTTACAGGAAATACATGTATTTACCAAATAATAATAATAATAGTAGTAATATTCATTGTAGAAGATTTTATAAAAGTAACAAATATGAAAAATTACAATGACCCATTTAATGACCCATCACCTAGAAATAAGCACTATTAATATATAGATAAACTTTCTTCCAGTCTTTTTTTCTATAAATGTAGATATGTGCATGCCTTGAAGTGTTTATACAAATGTTTCATTTCTATCCAACTTTTTCACCTAGCTTTATGTCATGAACAAGTTCCTATATTATAAAATATTCTTCAAATACTTTTTCTTCATGGGTACAAATACTACCATCTGGATGTCCTGTAATTATTTGATGATTTGGTATTTAGATTGTTTCTAATATTTCATTTAAGAACTTTATTAATACTTCATTTCCTGTAGTTCTCTTGGGTTAGCTTTTTAGAAATGAAACTGCCTCCTTGATTCTCACCCATAAACCAAACTCTTTCTCACACCTTTACTCTCAGTAAATGGTTCTTGCATCTTGCCAAAAATCTAGGATTTGTCCTGAGTCTCCTTATGAGTATTATAAAACATGATATGCGTCACATTTCCTAGTGTGTATTCTGAGAAATGTGATAGCAATTTACTCTTCTGCTGATGGCATATGAGGATATACATTTTACCATCATTTGAATATTTTCATTGAAATATCTTTCTAATATGTATTTAGATTATTCAATATTAGGATTCTAATTAGAATAGTTATATTGTTATTATTCTTAAAAATTTTTTCTTCTGTTTAATGAAATCCAAATATCTGTAGTATAATAAATCCTTAACAATTTTGTTGAGCACCTGTCCTGATTAAGACTAAGAATTTATAATAAAAAGTATATGATGTTTCTTGCCTTCTATTCCATTCAGAACTTCCTTTCTGGATATTTGTTCTATTATATTTGAAATTTTATTTCCATTTCAAATGGGCACATGAAAATTATAATCTACTAACTATAGCTACTATTTCCTAAAAGCACATAATTTTTCAGCATAAATTGATGAGGAGAAATGTAGTGAGATGGGGAATGGTGACTGAGTTGTAATAGATCTTTCTATCTAATTCACATATACAGGTGGCAAATACATTATTGAGGTAGTGCTTAGTGTCTTATGTTTGAAGTGAAAATCGTAATTAAAAAGTGTGTTCTCTCCTACTGCTAGTTCTTTACCATAGGGGTCTTGTCTATCTGATGAATCTTAAAAGAACAATTAAAAGTGATATTGTTTCTGTTTCAGTGAACTGCTCACATTTCTGGTGTAACAAATCAGTATTTTAACCTGATTTAGAAGATTCATTGGCGTGGTTTAAATATCTCGAACATACTGCTTATTTTAAATTATTGTGTGATTTGTTCTCCAAATCTTGGATTTAACTGTAACCTTGAGTGGCCATAATGTTAGTTTTATAGCTATGTTTCATTATTTCATGATAGCATAAATTTATATTCTCAAACTTGAATATTTTTTCTGCTAGCTCTATTCTATCTTCAAAGAAAGCCTCTGAGTGGCATTTGAGAAAACAGTCTAAAACTTGATGGGTTAATAGTTGTTGTTTTTTTTTTCTTTTTAAATGTAGATTTCCTTAATTCTGATTTTTCAAAATTCTCGTTTTAAGAAAAGGAGATATCTCTGATAATGATAACTTGGTCTCTTAATAAGTTATTATGTTTTAGTGTTTTTGTCTTGACTCTTTAATTTGATTTAAAAAACTACTTAAAGCCAAGAACTGTGCTTTAAACCTCTTTTTATTTCCATCAGGCCCCAGATTAGAACATTAAGAATAATAAATGCTCAGCCAAAAGTATTTCATTTACTTGTAAAATTAAAGGGAAAAAAAGCTATATAGATTGTTACTTGTCATAAATACAAAATAATCAAAATATCTGTTCATCCTGATATTCTGTAATGGATAAATAGCCATCACTTTTTACTATTGAGTTACAGTTTGAAAGAAGGTAAGTATATGTTTGTTTGGGTGCCAAACCTTTTATTTGTAATATTTCTTCACATACCCTCGTCATTGTCATTAAGGAACCACTCTCTTCTCATTTTTCACATGTCTTATTGCCATCTTATTCTCAGGGACTCCTGAAAGCCTAGCTGAGAAGGAGAGGCAGCTCATGGGTATGATCAATCAGCTAACCAGTCTGCGAGAGCAGCTGCTGGCTGCCCATGATGAGCAGAAGAAACTGGCTGCGTCTCAGATTGAGAAACAGCGCCAGCAAATGGAGCTGGCCAAGCAGCAGCAAGAACAGGTGAGTCAGAAGTAGAGACACAAACAGTCTAGTAAGAGTTAGAGGCACAGGCAGTGTTTCACCTGCAGCTTATAGGTCACTCTGTGAAGCAAACAAAAATAATAAACGCTTCTCTCCTCTCTACCTTGCATAATAACAAGGCAGAATACCAAAGTAAACCAAAAACTGATCTGAAAAATCTTATCAACTATTTCAGTGGTATGCAACATGGAAGTGATAGTAATCAAGGTGATGGATAAGAGAGAAATACAAAAAGAACCATGGAGAGAGTCAAGAGAACATTTTAGTCAGGGATGTTATGAGAGCTTTCATTTGGCCTGTTTGGTGTGAGCTTTGAAGGCTAGGTGTAGGATTCAACTAGTGAAGTAAATTTCCAATTATGGGGCAGGAAGTTTGGTTAGGAGTCTATGATAATAATCTAAATAAGACATGAGACTTAAACAGTGTAATGACCATGAAGAACAGGTGGAAGAATCATGTATAGTTGAATTTTTTTAAGTGGGCTAAAGAGAGAGGAAAAGGATTGAGCCTAGGTGACAGGCAAAGTCCAAAGGCAGGTAGATTTGGAAAAGCATATGGCTTTTTTATATTGAACTAGAACTGTCTACAGGTTGCCCATCTGAAACTATGAGAAAGAATATTCAGTTCAGTTCAGTTCAGTCGCTCAGTCGTGTCTGACTCTTTGTGACCCCATGGACTGCAGCATGCTAGGCCTCCCGGTCCATCACCAACTCCCAGAATTTACCCAAACTCATGTCCATTTAGTTGGTGATGCCATCCAACCATCTCATTCTCCATCTTTCCCTTCTCTGCCTGCCCTCAATCTTCCCCGCATCAGGGTCTTTTCAAATGAGTCAGCTCTTTACATCAGGTGGCCAAAGTGTTGGAGTTTCAGCTTCAACATCAGTCCTTCCAATGAACACTCAGGACTGATCTCCTTTAGGATGAACAGGTTGGATCTCCTTGTGGTCCAAGGGACTCTCAAGAGTCTTCACCACCACCATTCAAAAGCATCAGTTCTTTGGTGCTCAGCTTTCTTTATCAATAAACAGTTTGAAAGAGAGGGCTGAGCTTAGTTTTTGTGATTATCTACATAGAGGAGAATAGTTTAAACCCCTGGAGAAGGTAAGTTTAATTTATTAAAAAAAACAATAATCAAGTGCTTCTTGTGGGCCAGGTGTTGTGCTAAACACTGAAGTTACTTCAATTAAACAGAAAGACAAAGCCCCTAAATTCTAGTAGAAAGAGACAATCAAGAGGAATAGAAAAATTAACAAAATAACTTCAGATAGTGATTGCCCACAGCAATCTAGAAGAACACCATTCTTTTCTTATTCATAAGAAGAGCCGACTCATTGGAAAAGACCCTGATGCTGGGAAAGATTGAAGACAAGAGGAGAATGGGTCAGCAGATGAATGAGATGGTTAGAAGCATCACTGACTCAATAGACATGCATTTGAGCAAACTCTGGGAGATGGTAAAGGACAGGGAAGCCTGGCATGCTGCAGTCCATGGGGTTATAAAGAGTCAAACATGACTTAGCAACTGAACAGCCTTCAATACTTTTAGCTATCTGAATTCAGAAAATCCTAGGAGCCTCTAAAACTGGAGCTCAGATGAAGATATTTCTTTGTAGATAATCCATACTTTGATGGGTCTGGGGGCACGTTGTCATCAAAAATCTGGGCAATTATTAATGGAGAGCAATGTACCTTACTTTTTCTTCTCACATCCTGGACTATTCTCAGACATCTTCCACAAATTCTGGAATTTTTTACTTACTCTGACATTCTCTGAAGTCGCTGAGTTGTGTCCAACTCTTTACGATCCCATGGACTGTAGTCTACCAGGCTTCTCTGTCCATGAGATTTTCCAAGCAAGAATACTGGAGTGGGTTGACATTTCTTTCTCCAGGGGATCTTCCTGACCCAGGGATCGAACCCAGGTCTCCTGCATTGCAAGCAGACGCTTTACCCTTTGAGCCATCAGGAAACTTAAGAAATCATTAGGCACTTCCTGAAATGTCTCCCTTGTATTGGAGAGGTGCCAGGTAATGATGCCTACACAGCCTGGGAGATGATCCCTTCTGGAGGCTACAGGTCAGGTTCCTGGAGCCCATTCTGCTCTCTCAGGTCCTCTCTGGCACGCCTTTGCTTGTAGCCTGCTGGACTCCTTTGTCCATGAGAGTTCTCCAGGCAGGAATCCTGGAGTGGGTTGCGATACCCTCCTCCCAGGAATCTTCCCAACCCAGGGATTGAACCCAGGTTTCCCACATTGCAGGTGGATTCTTTACTATCTGAACCACCAGGGAAGTGCATGAATATTGGAATGAGTAGCCTTATCCTTTCTCCAGAGGATCTTCCCGATCTTCAGGGAATCAAACCAGGGTCTCCTGCATTGCAGGTGGATTCTTAACCACCTGAGCTACCACTGTTGAGCCCCAATTTGATGCCAGATTCTGTCCTAGTTAATGGAATACAGAAGAAATAAAATAGACAAAAATCCCATATGTATTGAATTCTAGTTAGGAAAAGATAGACAATAAATCAGTTAAATGTATGTTGAAAATGAAGCAGAGACATAGGGATGATGGTGCCAGGTAGAGAGGTAGGCTCTTAGAATGAGTGCTCAGGGAGGTCCCATTGACAATATAACCGTTGAGTAGAGACTCGTAGGTGGTGAGAGAGTGAGCAGTGTAGTTATCCAGGAAGATTATTCTAGATGGAGAGGAGAGTACGTGCAATGGCCCAGAGGCAGAATTATTATTGGAAAATAAGCATATCCTTGGTGTGTTCAACAGACGGTGGAGCAGTGTAGCAATAGTGAAGAAACAGAGAAGAGATGAGGTTGGAAATATACAGGGCCTTGCAGGCATTATGTGGAAACTGAGACATAGGGTTTTGAAATAATGAATAACATGATACAACATGTTTTAAAATGATCTGTCTTTCTGCTAGGTTATAATAGGCTTCAGGGAGCAAGGGCAGAAGCAGAGAGAGCAAATAGGAGGCTATCACACCAATACAGGCCAAAACCAGCAGTGACTTAGAACAGGAGGGAATGTGGAGGGCTATGAGGTAGTCAGTTTCCTGAGAAAATTTTAAGACACTTATAAAAAGATTTAAATATCAGCTGAAATATTGATATGTGGGAGGAAAGAACCAGACTTAAAGAGGAGAGTGATATTTTATTTTCTACCTTTTCCTTTCCTACTTTTCTTCAAAAAAATAAAAAGGAATTTCTTTAAGCGGTTTTCTTAAGATAAAATGAAAGTACTAAAATAATTATAATTGCACCAGTGTATACAGGGGAAATAAAAAATGCATTGTGAAGCTATGAGGACCCAACTTCATTATATAAGTTCTCTACTTTCATTCATAGTAATTAATGGACCCTGCATCTATTTTTTCCTGAATTTTTAGCTTTCTGAAGCAGAGGTTAAAGAATATACTTTCATAATGAAAATGATAGTGATCATAGCATTAGGAATAAGAATTAGAGCTTTTTTGTAAGAAAGCTGTAAGTTTTATGAGGTCAGAAGTTACATTTTTGTGAGAAGGTTTCCTGCCCTATCTCATATAATGAAGTGTTTAAAGTTTTCTTCTCGTCTCTTTGCTCATACATGCTGCATCAAATGTTCCTTCTATATTCCTTTGCATCAGACTTTGTGTAAATGGTGAAAGGAAAATCAGCATGGTCCCTAACATCACTATATTTATGGATTCCTTCTGAGGAGACAGAAATCTGTTGATTAAAACAAACATGAAATACAACCTCATAGAATGTGTTAAGTAGGTAGAGAATGTTATAAAAAGGAATAACGGTGAGGGGGCAGGGAGATTGTGGTAGTATGGCTTAGAAAACACTTAAGATGACCACATTGAGGGCCAATTCTTGAGTTTAGTTTTGAATCTGTTGAATCTGGAGTGCTTTTGACAATGTTTGCTAGATAAATGGGTCTAACACTTATAGCGAAGATCAGGCTAGAGAAACAAATTTGTCATCACTTGACATATGTGTGGACATATAGAAGGAAAAGAATAGAGTCTAAAATTGAGCCTACAACATTGAACGACTGAAGAGAGCCACTGATGGTCTCTGAGAAGGATCAGACTCAGAGGCAGGAGCAAAACCGGGAAAATGTGATGACAGAGAAGCCAGGGGAGAAAGTTTGGGCAAGGGAAAGCACTTGAGTATTGAATTCTGATGAAAAGTCAAGTCATGGGGACTAGGAAACACTTCAGAATTTAGCAAATTGGGAGTGACTGGTGACTTTATTAAGAATCCATTTAGTAGAGAGTTGGGGCAGAGACCAGCATTGAATATACTGAGGACTCGGGAGTTAGGGGTTTGTGGGAGGCAGAAACGGTATTCACCAAGACACAGAAACATACCAACACCTCACTAAAGAAGACAACATCTTTTAATACTTGGTGCTACTCTGGACTCTGTTTCATAAACAGGGGGATGTCTGACATTATTTTCCTTTTCTAAGGGCTGAGGATGTCAGGGACAGTACCTCCTTACTAGACTGGCAGAAAGAGGAATTTTTGAAACTCTAGCATTTCAGATTGGATTGGACCACTGTTTTCTTGCCTTAGACTTCATTTGTTTTAGAAATGTAACTGTTCCCAAAGTCGAAATATCTTGTTTGATCCTGCTTAAGGATGAATTGCTGGTCCTGTAGGGATGTGAACACGTCTATTTTCACGAGCTTAATCAATGTCATATCAAACTTTGTGACACAGAACACTAGGAATTTCCCCCTGGGACTGCAATACACTCTTAAATTTTCCGTGTGCCGTTTCTCCACAGATCGCGAGACAACAGCAGCAGCTTCTGCAGCAACAACACAAAATCAATTTGCTTCAGCAGCAGATCCAGGTCAGAAATCATAATTTCATACGGACTTCCAATTAAAAGTAGATTTTGTTTCTCAGATGACCTCACTGAAGTGAGCTGCAGAATTAAAGCTACTTTCACCCCAGTTGTGACGTGTGGCCCCCCTGTGTCAGGAGAATCTTGCCTGTCACGGGAGTGGCAGAATCTTGCCTATGTTGAGTTTCAGGGATAGCAAGCTGGTGGCAATTTTTATCTTACACCAAAAGGAAACTTTTCTGGAGAAATGTTTCCTTTCCTTTATTCTTTAATGTTGAAAACATACATGTAAATGTTGCTCATGGGGAAGGTTCCCAGGATCCAAGACAGAGAGGTATCGCAGGTTTTCTGTTAGCTGTAGCAGAGAGTACTTTTTGCAGTAGGCTGAAGAGCCACGCGGATTCAAGGTGAAAGTCAGGGAAGGTAACGATTTTGTGTTCAACTCAAATTTCACCTTTATGTTACCTGGAGAAACCAGGACTGACTGAGGGCTCTGTAACTTCCCTATTTTTCTTCTGTGAAAACTTGCAATGATGAGAAGCAAAGCTGCTTGGGGTAGCCTTGTACCACCACTTGCTTGTGAGATACACTTTGACACAATCTGTTTCCCTTTCTGAATACTCCTTTTCTGAAAGCACTTATTTCATAGAGTATTTATGAGGATTTAGTAAAATTGTGAATAGAGAACTTCAGTGCATATAGTAAGTGGCCAATATATATTTGCTGTGACTAGCAAGTAGACGAGATATCTTACTTGACATCATCCATCTTAAAGCAGCTGTTAGATTTTCAGTTAGAATTTCATCATTCTCTTGAAGCTGTATCTTGAGAATCCAATATATTTAAGTGTAAATAACATAGATGACAGAAGCAAACATGTCAAAATGATTTCATTTGCATGTTTATCATATTTAGGCTTCTTTGACAAAAAAATTTATCCCATTTTTTTCTAACTGGGTCAGTTAGCCTTAGTTTCTATACTGTGGGTTATATAGCCAATCATTTGCGTTCCATCTGAGATTTTAATAAGCTAGTCACAGCTTTTAGTGAGACAGAGAAACATCATCAGTGAAATATCGCAGCCAAGACTCTTTGCCTTCCATAAGTATGAACAACAGATTTCTAATGTGATATTGTCTGTCTATCCATATCTGGAGTACGGTTATTCATTCAGTGCTTTAAAACTATTTATTGGGTTTTGTGTTTAATCTAAGCTTACTGACTTGGAATATAACTTTAGTTGATGGTACCAAGTTAGCCACACTTAAAACGATTTGGTTATTGAAAACTGCAGAAAATAAAATAATTATGGCAATTTCTCATTATAAATAAGATAAAATTCCATAGTGAGTAATGTGGGCCTTTACAAGTCACTTGGTTTCACTTTAGTTTGATGAGGATACCAATAGCTTTGTTTTTATAATTTTTATGAGATTGAGATTGTCTTTTGTTAAACAGAATCACAAAACTATATGCAAACCCATATTATAAATGTGTGAAAGGGTCAATCAGCTGTATTTTCTGACTATTTAAATTGTTCAACACCTTAGTACTTTTTGGAATTATTCTGTAATTATGACCACTGTGTTAACAGTGTGGGTTTAAAACACTGTCATAATGTCAACATGTGGAAATTGGTAGATTTCTTGCTCCAGAGCTTGGAGCATTTTAATTTGTAAGTCAGAGCATTTTTTTTAATGAAGTGCCTTAAACTGTTCTAGAAATGATATGACTTCATTATGACATCACATGACTCTCTTCTAGTGAGCAGGAGCCAGCTGTAATGGCTTGCTCAAGATCACATGACTTAGAGATAGAACTAGGGTTAGCAAAGCAAAGTTTTCTGACTGTTTGTAGAAATTTTGCTGAGTATGAGGATTTTAGAAGCTTAAAATTTCTGTTTGATCGAAATATTACCCTTCTGGCCTCCACTACTTAACAGGATAGGGAAAAGAAAAAAAAACTAGTAGTTCCTAAAGGAAATAATGTCACACTGCTGGCAATTTGGGGGAAACATTAAGAGATGTAGGGTATTATATCTGTGTATTTGTCCTCTTTCCAGGGTTAGTACAGATAAATGATACTGATAGAGTCAAAAGCATCAAGCTATTTTTTTTTTTTAAGTCTGGGAATGTTTCAGGCAAGAAATATGTACTGAACAAGAGTGACAGTCTGAAAGGAATCAATTTTCACAGCTTCTCGTATACTCATTAACTAAAAGAATAGTTCTAAAGTATATTTTATAAATTGTTAATTTGGAGCTGTCTTACAAACACTCAATAGTTATGAAAATCACAATATATTTAAATTAGTCTATTGAGAAATTATTCAAACAGTTAGAGGAAGCACTGAGGTAGTGGCATGTGTGGAAATAGAAGATTAAAAACATAGAAGATATCCTATTTGTTCCCCATATAAATCCTTAACCATATCTCCTTTTAAGAAGTTTTTCTCTCCCTTTTCTCTAATTCCTCCTTTTTTTGGCAGTATAAGAGAGAGAGGTAGAAAATTAAAAACCAAACTTGTTATGGTAGAAGGAAAATTAAATTTATGACAAATATTATTATTAAATGAATTTTTGTCAATGAATACATAATCAATGCTCATGTAAGAATTTGCCATAGATTAAATTTTATTTGATATCTGAAAATACTTATGTAATATATTTTGAATTTGATCAACTTTTTTCTTAAGTATGAAGCTTTAAGACCTTGTAGAAATAAACATACCACTTACATTATTCATCCTGCTTGAATTTTTAAAATATTTTATGCAATTATTCCTTTCAACCTTGGAAAAAAATACCTTTTAGTTCCTTTATTGATATAATAGTGGACTACAATGTAATTAGTCCAAAACTAGGACAGGTTTTACAATTTTTGTTTCAACTATAAATATATAAGACATTAACTTGCTGCACATATTAGGAAAGACATGCAGTAAATACATTAGACGGGTTAAGCAGGTCTGTGGGATAGATTAGATTGATAGGTAAGAGAGCAGAATGAATTTTCAGTAACAGGAGGGTGATGTTTCCTAAAATTCTCCTCATTCTTTTATAATATCTCTTTAAAGTGGTGGTTAACTTAGTCATCTTTATGCCATTTGAAGTATATTTCACTCAACTTAAAAAACAGAGTAAGTCTGTACGTGTGTGTATGAACAAACATTCACATATGCTAATGACCCAGATTATTTAAAATATTTCTCTTGACCTTTTAATCATATATTTTTTCAACTCAAGATATACAAGAACAGTGGTTTTACTCCATAGTTATTTACTGAAGAGAATACCATAAGGATTGGCAAATTAGTCAGTTTATTTCATTACTTAGGACCAATTCTTTATGAACTGTTTTTATCTCTTTAAAAAACAACCTCAGCTCTAAAATTGCATGATCTTAATTGGGTTGAAAACTCAATCAACATAACTTCTTTATAAAGACTTTATAAAGTCATAGTCTTCAAAATTTATTCACATAACTGACTCATGAGAATTAAAGGAAGAATTAAGAAAGCTTTCTGTCATTCCTTGGAGGGTCATAAATCAATTCATTCTACAAATAATATCATGCATAATATCAGAAACATCCTATCTTCCTTTAAGAACATCTCTCTTTATGAGATCCTTAATTTTAGGAACACTAAGAAAGTTTAATCTTCTTTTTCTATTGTTCAACAGTGCTCTTCTTTAATATTTTTGTTTATTGTCCTTAAAAAGGAGTATTTTGCACTTTTATTTACTGTGTCTAGCTAACTTTTAATGCCTATCATTACATAAGATGAGCTTTATAAATATTTCAGAGAAAAATATCCTTATAGGTTTTTTGAGAGTAATTTCTTTTTCTTTTGCTGTATTGGTTGTACTATAATGCCCAACTTCAGCAATTTTATTTTTGACTCCTCTTTTTTTTATAACAAATCAGCTTGTTTCTAATACTTGTATGTGGTTTATGTTTCTAATTATGGTCCTAGACCAGTGGTTCATCTTGACCTGATTCACTGTGACCAAAACCTTTTAAAGTAAATGAATGAGTGACCTCTACTCAATATCCATTATGGCAATAAACTGAATGTTCCTGGAGACTTGTTTCCTTTTTGTCTTGAAGCTTTGTATAGGACATGGTTTCTACAGCTATGGGTGTTGTCGGGGGGGAAACAGGTCCTAGCTTTAAATTTCTTACCCTTTTCCAGTAATACTTAATGGAATTTAAGATTCTTCTTAGCATCTTAGGGGGTAGGTTCAACTACATGCTCTAGTATGAAACTGACTTAAATATTTTTAAAGGTGAATTTAAAGAAATTATACTTCCTTTCAAATGCATAATTTCATGATTACCAAATGGAAGTTCAGTGTTTAAACTTATATTTGTTGCATTCTCTCTTCTCAAAAACTTCTCCAGCTATTTTTCATTGTATTCTCTTGAGAGCAAAGAATTGGTATTTAATAACCCATGTCATTATTTCTGATTCATAAAGTAAGCATGTGCAAGACTATTAGTAGCTTTGGGAGACTTATTCTGTCTAGGACTAAGCAAATTTCTATTCTTTGCTGTGCAATGTGTATATTCCATTGTATCTTTGAAAGAGCTTGATTCTTTGGGGGTTATAAGATTATATAACTGTATGAAATTTAAGCGTATTAAATGGTTAAACAAGAAGATAAAGAGGAAGTTCTTTGGATTTTGACAAACTCCGATTCAGATTCTCCATCTTTATACCTCATCTGCTGGGTGATCTTGGGAAAACTGCTCAATCCTTCTGAGTTTCGTTGTTCCGGTCTATTAAATGGGGATTATAGAACCTAAGTCACACCTAGTTAGTGTAAGGATTAAATGGCATTATCCCTGGCATGCAGTGAGCACACAATGCTAAAGATTCTTTGCCTAAGTTGTTAGAGAGAAAAGCTTCTTTCTGTTTTTCTCATGATGGACAATTTAATGAATATTTCTAGCAAGAGAATAATTTCTAGGAGAAACAGTATAACCTACATGGCAGCAGCCACTGAAAACTGTAAGTTCTCTGTTCCAAATTTATATGATTTTTCGAACTACAACAGATTTTTAGAAAGCCTTTATTTAGACACATCTCTCATTTTGACATTTGTAGACTGAAACCAAGTAAGGTTAGAAGGCTTTCCCAGTGTCACATAAGTTGTTACTTGCGGAATGATGGCTGGATTCCAAGTTTCTCGAGTCTTGGTCCAGTTCATTTTTATTTTACTGATATTCTACCATTTAAGGTTTAATGGCCCAAAGTTTTTAAATGAGTTTTCTTTCCCTGGGAACTTATTCCTACAAAGTAAAAATACATCTTGACTTACATACAATTGAATGATGAAGTTGCAGTCATAGGCTCAACCAATTTGTGATAAAGGTTTCATTTTATTGGAGCCAGAGTTCTCTGAGCTCATTAAGAGTTTTGGTAATTCTCGATAAATTATTATGCAGAAGGAAATCCATTCAAATATTGTATTGAAAACATAATAATGTTAAAGGTGAAATAATAGTACCTGCCTGACCTGCTGATTTATGATTTCTTTCTCTGAGTGTGGTAAGCTGGAAGCATTTTACCCCCCCTCAGCACTACCCCACACACATGCATGAGCACAAAGAGATTGCAAAGTAACCTTGTCTCTTTAGGAAACTGGAAATGCCAAGAATAAATGCCATATAATTAAGATAGCATTTCAACCAGAGAAGGAAATATATTAACTCTTCGAGCTCTGAGTAATGTTTTACTCTATGAAATAAGATGCACTGCACCTCGAAGGATATAATTCTTGGCATGCAGATAGATTTTTTAGAGGAGAGAACCTGAGAATACAAAGTAGGAGCTTTACGAATGATTTTTCCTGTCTTCCTTGTACTTTCTGGAAGGAGAACTTCCTGTTGAGAAGATGAGTGTCCTAAGAGAGCAGTGATGATAACTGCAGGTCTGTCCTTTTACTCAGAGGGAGCCACTTTAGAATCCTTACAGCATATGCATGTGTACTAAGTCACTTCAGTCATGTCTGGCTCTGTGCAACCCCATAGACTGTAACCCGCCAGGCTCCTCGGCCCATGGGATTCTCCAGGCAAGAATACTGGAATGGGTTGCCATTTCCTTCTCCAGAGGATCGTCCTTGCCTAGGGGTTAAACCTGAATCTTTATAAGTCCTCCATCGACAGGTGAGGTCTTTACCACTAGTGCCACCTGGGAAGGCCCTTTCAGCATTCTTTTTTTTTTTTTTTAATGCATCTCATGGCAATTCCCTAATGATAGAATTTCGATCATTCATATTATTTCTTGATCTGGACAAAGCTGCCTTTGTTCATAGGGATACAGATAGATTGATGTGCGTATATCGCAACCCAGGAATCAAACTGGGGTCTCCTGCATTGCAGGCAGATTCTTTACCAACTGAGCTATCAGGGAAGTCCATATGTGTTTTACTTTTTATTAATGTTATGTGTGCCTCATGGCTAAAAGAGTACTGGAGAATAATAAAAACAGCCCTCCAGAGCCCAGGCCTCTATACTGTGCCCACATTTTTATTCAGAAGGCGCCTCCTTACAATCTGCTTTTAGTTTTAGTANATATGTGTTTTACTTTTTATTAATGTTATGTGTGCCTCATGGCTAAAAGAGTACTGGAGAATAATAAAAACAGCCCTCCAGAGCCCAGGCCTCTATACTGTGCCCACATTTTTATTCAGAAGGCGCCTCCTTACAATCTGCTTTTAGTTTTAGTAGCCTTCTGTTATTTACTTCTATATATCAAATGGAATTTCTCTAGTGGCTCAGAGAGTAAAGAATCTTCCTGCAAAGCAGGAGACCAGGGTTTGATCCCTGGGTCGGGAAGATACCCTGGAGAAAGGAATGGCTGCCTACTCCAATACTCTTCCCTGGATACAATGCTGTGTCTGACTCATCAACTTTAAATATCATTAACTTGGAACTGGAAGACATAGTTCTGGTATTGCAACCCCAGCAGCCTTTCCTGAACCCTTCCCTCACCCTGTAATATAGTTACACATGTCACTGAAGTTCTTCTAATAGATATTTTTAAACTTTAGTTAACTTACACCTCTTTTCTCATTCAATCATCTATAAATAATGTCTCAGCATTTGCCTTGTTGGATGAGGATGACATCTCTCTTCTTTCACACCTGAAAGTGCTGATTCCTGTTATTTGAATGTTTACACTAAATATATATTATATATATATATATANAGCCATAGGGACCAATACGGTCTAAGAATTTGAACAAGATGGTGGCTGGGACGAGACCGCTCTATCTTTCCGGGTGAAACTCTATGGCAGAGTAGAGGCGCAGTTTTAGAGAAGTGAAGCTGAGATGGGTGGTAACTCGACCACACTAGCGCGCGGGGAAGAGTGAAGCGGAAAGAGCTCTCTCGCGCATGTCTGGAACGGGGGGGAGCAGGGGGAGAGGGATGGGTTTTGCGACAGGGGGCCTACCCCACAGTACAAGTTTTCTGAAACGTGTGAGTCTTTCAAGTCCAGCTAAAGTCGAGTTGGGGCGTTTCCGAAGACGCATGCGTTCTAGACAAGACCAGCAATACAGTGGCGTGGTCTTTTCAACGCCTGGCGTACAGACGACGTCTGAGGTGGAAGGGGCGTTCAGCATTCCCTACACGCACGCGCCTTGAGGCCGAGGCGTTTCCTTCAGAGGGTGTGGAGTGTAGGACTCTTTATTGCGCAGGCGCAAGGATTGTCCGGTAGGGCTGGTGGTCTAACACGGGGAGGACAGAGGAGGTTGAAGGGATTAAAAAACCGGATGCGCCTGCGCGTTGCCTACTGGTGGGACGAACTTAGGATTTGTGAGGGGCGGGTTCACGTATGCGCGTCATTGGATGGGTAGGTGGGAGGGAGGGTGGAGAGAGGGGAGTATCTGTGCGCTTGCGCAGTGCGGGGGTGGAGGGCGGAGGAGATACATAACACGCTTGCGCGGCTGTCACAGGGCTGCTTGGTTGGTCAGTGGGGAGTCGGCGCCTGCGTACTAAGACCCGTGTGCAGCAGCGGCGGCGGCGGTAGCAGCGGCGGCGGCGGCGGCGGCAGGAGCGGCGGCGGCAGTGGGCTCGGAGGCAGCGGTTGGGCTCGCGGCGAGCGGACGGGGTCGAGTCAGTGGTTCGCGCGAGGTGAGAGCGGGCAGGGCGCGCGTGCGCGAAACCTTGACTTGGGCCTGGGAGTAGAGATGGAACTGCGCGAGGGTCGGGGAGGGGGCAGAGGGAAGCTGCGGCTCCGCCGCACGGGGTTCTGTCTGCGAGCCGCGCGAGGTGCGGAGAGACTTGGGCGCGCGACCCAGTTGGCGCGCGAGGTGACGGTTGGGGCTGGCCGGGTGACGTTGGAGCGACGCAGGGCGGGGGACGGCGAGCCGCGAGGCCGCCACGCGGGAGAGGCCGCCGGGCGGCCACGCCAGGGCGAAAGCCGGGGGCCAAATCGGCCCGCCGGGGCAAGGGTACCTGCGCCGTTGTGAACCGGGAGCCGCGAGGCCACGTGAGGAGGGGGAGGGGGCTGTTTGGTGAGAGGGCATGGGAGGGGTTGGCGGCTGGCGGAGGGGGAGGGGAGGCGGCGTGGCTCCGGCCTGGAGCGGCCTTTGAGGAGGGGGCAGGCGGCAGTACCGGAAGTGCCCCCCACGGGAGGCTGCCCTCGGGGTCGGAGACCGCATGGCCGAACGTGGACGGGGGCCGCATGGCAGCGCGGGGACCCCTCCCCCCAGGTCCCGGCCACCGGAAGCCCCGGGCGGCCACATGGTGGGCGGGAGCCGGCAACCCCCAGCGTGGAGAGAGCTAGTCTTCGCGGGCGCCTAAGGGAGCTTGGAATTTTGAGGAATGGGAGAGCCCGGAGGCCCGGATCCGGATCACCTCGGAGAGCCCGCTGTGGGCATATGTTACGGCTCCCCCCACCTCATGGATCTTAGGAGCTTTCCCTCCAGCCTTCCTGTGAAGTGAGGCGGCCAGCCAGGTGTAAGTGGCGCTCGTCCGTGCTGGGAGGCCAGAGAAATGGGGAAACCAAGGGCGATTGGACGGGAGCCCAACACTTCTCGGACGTGCCGACGGCGCCTTAAAGTCCCGGGCAGATGAGTTACCCGCTTTGATAGGTGCTCTTAACCTTGTCACTGTCTTTGTCGTGGTGTCGGACCTGAGAGTGCCTGGTTTTAGGGTCCTTAACTCCGCTAGCCTAGTATAATTTGTACTACTCACTACTACCAGCCTTTTGCTTTCATTTTATTGTCATTCACCACTCCCCACTCCCCCACTTGCTACTGACTGTACAGGCCGGGCCTGAAAAGCCGACAGGACTGATGCATCTTGGGAAAAGTGGGAGGGCCTTTGAGAGGCTGGGTTCCTGGGTTCCCTTTGGGAAACCAGAGGTGTTTGGCAGGGAGAGCAGTTAGAAAATAACTTTGCTTTCTCCCTCTCGCCTACATCTGAAAATGCATGTTGGAGAGGCGGGAATCCCCCAAAGCGGCCTTGTGGTTTCCTGTACCAATGACGGGCTCTTGTGTGGATAGAGTGGGGGGGGTGTAACAGAGACGGGTGGGGCTCCCAGTCCTCCGGTCTCCACCCCTTCCCCCCCACATTAGCCCCGCCTTTTTGCTGGCTCATAGCTGCTCACCTAATTATAGCCCTGGTTATGTGTGGGGAACAGGGGTGGTTGGTTTCAGTGGCAAGTAACACCTGAATCCTCCCTCGATCAAGAATTAGGGCTTTGCCCATATCAGAGATTTGGGATCCTAAATTCCTGGAGCTTTTGGTATTTCACGCCACCCTTTTAGCTCTCATTTGGGGTGGGGATCCAGCTTATCTCCACTGCCACACACACCAGTTCTTCGGTATTTTTGATCTCATCAGCATTTAGTCTAGAAGCTATTTTACGTGGGTAAAGGAATAAAGTGCTGGGGGAAAAAATGAAGCAATGTTTCTAGAGTGGAGTGGGATGGATTGGAGACCCTGTTAATTCTTTCCTCACTGACCCTAGTTCTCTTTTTGACTCTAGTTGGAATCGTAGCCTCTTAAAATGGCAGATGATTTGGACTTCGAGACGGGAGATGCAGGGGCCTCAGCCACCTTCCCGATGCAGTGCTCAGCATTACGTAAGAATGGCTTCGTGGTGCTCAAAGGCCGGCCATGTAAGATTGTGGAGATGTCAACTTCTAAGACTGGCAAGCATGGCCATGCCAAGGTTAGAATTTCATTTCTGTACCTTGCCTTCCCCACCTGCTGTTGTCAGTGCTAGCCCTGTATCTTACTTAGCTCTTGTATTACTTATTACCATTTGGCTCCTGGTGGTCAGTACTCAGCCCTGGACACCTTTTTCAATTACTGCACCAGCCTTCAGTTTCCTCCTCGGTTACCCTCCTGTGCCCCAGCATCCTTGGAGCTCCTTCCTTTCTCCATCTTTGTGTGTCTCCAATTTTTCTTCATGGTCCTCTGTGCTCTGGCTATTTAGTTGCTCTGTTCTTTTTTCTGGCCTTTGCTTTTTGTATTTGTCTCTCTGAGTCTTTGTAGGTGCTCTTTGTTTCCATCACTTTGCCCATGTTTTCTCCAATCCTAACATAAAATGCACCCCTCCCCTGGCAAGGCACCAGTGCACATCTCTGCATCTCTGTACATCATTGCTCCACTCTCCAGTTCCAGCTTTCCCATCACATCTCTGATGCAAGGTCAGAGTGCCTCTACCTGCTCCCCTCTTCTTGGAGCCTGCTTGCTTACTTGGTCAACATTTTCCTTACAGCTTTCCTTGTAACTTCAGACTCCCCACCTCCCCCCCAACCCAAAACTTCAACCTAATTAATTTTTGAATTTCCTCTGCTTTTGTTCCTTTATCACTTTTTCTGTCTTCTACTGACTTGGCATCATCATGGGTTACCCCCAGATGTCTAGATCATTCACTGTTCTTTCTGGTTTCCTTATTTCCTATATGTGTAGTTCTGCTCTCTCCCAACTTCTTTTTATTTTCAGTTCTTATTCCTTCCTGTTTTCTGAACTCTTTTCTTCCTGCCTTCCAAGTTCTCGGCCTTTTATGCTGATGTCAATAAAAGTTCTTGGAAACTTTTACCTAGGTTCCTCCTACTCCCCTAGAATCTTGGTCTCTTGTTAATGTTTTGATAGCTTGAGGTAACTGACTGCTCCAAGGTTGCCCTACAACCTTACCTGTGTGGTCAGCTGCAATTTCAGTCATGGTCTTTTGGCCTCAGGCTCTTTTTAGAGCCCTTTGTGAGCCTTTTAGTGTTTTCCTTTTTGAGTTAATTGGTTCAATTCCAACTCTTCTTTGTCCTGACAACCTAGTGTGACTCCCCCCTGCCCCCCGCCCTGCCCCCAGCCAGGTATCTCCTCCATCCTAGAGTATAATTGGATTTCTTTGATGTGATGTAGGTCCATCTGGTTGGTATTGACATCTTCACTGGGAAGAAATACGAAGATATCTGTCCGTCAACTCATAATATGGATGTCCCCAACATCAAAAGGAATGATTTTCAGGTACGTAGGTAGGTTAGTAGTAGTAGTCTGGGGTGGGGGTGGGCAGTAGAAGTTGAGTCTGACTAAAGACCTTGTGCTGAGATAAAGGAGATGGGCAAGAGAGGGTATTTGGTGTTAGCTATTTGCTGCCCTAGTTTGCCCATCACACCCTTCATCCTCAGGCTACTTGGGCCCATCTTCAGCTTTCTTCTCTATCTGCCCCTAGCTGATTGGCATCCAGGATGGGTACCTATCACTGCTCCAAGACAGTGGGGAGGTTCGAGAGGACCTCCGTCTGCCTGAGGGAGACCTTGGCAAGGAGATTGAGCAGAAATACGACTGTGGAGAAGAGATCCTGGTATGGTGTGCTCCCAACTTTGTACCCAGCTTTGTTCTTTGTGCTTCTTCCCCTGCTTTGCACTCCGACATGACTCCCCTTCCCTGTGCTCTCCCAGATCACGGTGCTGTCCGCCATGACAGAGGAGGCGGCTGTTGCAATCAAGGCCATGGCAAAATAACTGGCTCCCAGGTGAGTGTGACTCCCCCCTTTCACACACTTTATCTCCATCAAAGAGCTAGATTAGTAGTCTTAATGGCTTATTTTCTGCCCCCTAGCATGGTCCTGCCCCCTCACCCTTTTTCCCTGTGAAGGTTTACCCTGTCTTACCTGGTTTCTCTCTCCTACCCAGGGTGGCTGTGGTGGCAGCAGTGATCCTCCAGCCTGCAGAGGCCCCCTCCCCCAGCCTGGCCCAGCTCTGGCCTGGCCCTTGGCTGGACTCCTACACGATTTATTTGACGTTTTATTTTGGTTTCCCCTACCCCTTCAATCTGTCGGGGAGCCCCTGCCCTTCACCCTGCTCCCTTGGCCAGGAGTGAGTGCACCATGGCCTTGGTGAAGCTGCCCTCCTCTTCTCCCCTCGCACTACAACCCTGGTGGGGGAGACGGGGTGGGTGCTGCTTGTGGTTTAGTTTTTTTTTTTAATTCAATTCAATCTGGAATCAGAAAGCTGTGGATTCTGGCAAATGGTCCTTGTGCCCTTCCCCAACTCTTACTTAATCTGACCCCTTATTTCCTCCATAGCCCTCTATCCCAAGCAACCACCCCCACAGACTGGGGACCAGCCCCCTCCCCTGCCTATGTCTCCCCATCTAAAGATGGGGAGGGAAGAGGAGGAGAGGGGAGGGGACATGCCCCCGCCTCAGGCATCTGGGAGGGCCCTGCTCCCATGGGCTTCATCCTTTCCTGCGGGCTCTCTCCCCGACACATTTGTTAAAATCAAACCTGAATAAAACTACAAGTTTAATATGAAGTCCCCAACTCAGCTGCTTTTTCGAATTAAATGGGTATTTATTTGGAAATCTGAAGAGTACAGGTTGAATGAACTCTGCTGCTGAGTTCATTACAATCAACCTTGCTGTCACCCTGTGATTCCTGCCAGCCACTGCCCACCCTCTAAACAGTCCAGTGGGAGGCAACACAGACAGCAGCCAGGGGCAGTGGCAGGTAGATTTTATTGGCCTGGTACTGGGACACTGGGGATCCTCCCCAAGGGCAGGGGTTGGGCCAAGGCTGAAGATAAATCTGATGGTCACTTGTGGTAGAATCGTGGATTCTGGCTGTGCTGGATGAAGGGGAGCCGAGGGCCAGGCTGGCTGGTGGTTGCAAAGCCAGGCTGGCAGCGATGATGAAAGGAGGGCTTTGTCAGTGTGCACACCCTCCTGTCTACTCCACACCAGAGAGCCACCCCAGGGAGGGGAAGGGAAAATAGGGTGCAATGCAGGGATTCCGAGGGACCCGATCACCACCCTTACCTTTCCTGCTGGTTGCATCTGCACAGGGAGCTGGGGTGAAGCCAGGAGTCCAGGGGCGGGATGCAGAGCTTGGGGATGCATGGGACGCAGGGAGGACTGCAGAGAACAGTGTCAGCAACTGAGGCAGCCTGAGGCTCCCCTTAGCATAGGCAGCCCTTGACTTTGCAAGGCTCTACTCACTGAGTCGGAGAAGCCAGTCTGCTGGTTAGCGTGTTCCATCTGCTTTTGTAAGGACAGGGCACCACCAGGCTGGAGAAACCCTAGGTGGGGAAGGAGGAGTATGAAGTGAATAAGAGAATGGGGAAAGGAGGAAGGTAGGATGCATGGAACTGGGCCCCAGCATGGGGTGTTGCCATCACCTGTCTGGGTGGGCTGAAAGTGGCTGTGCACGGCATAGGGCTGTGGCTGTGGCTGAGACAGGTACTGCACTGCAGGAAACGCGGAAGGTGCTGAGGAAGGCAGGAGACCATTAGAACCTCCTTGTAGCCTGTTCAACATGCCTCCCTTTGGGTCTTGAGGAAAATTCCTCTTCCCACCTCACCTCTGAGCTGCTGACTAGGACTGTAGGCAGGCTGCGTGGGTCCATAGTGAGGTGGGGGTTGAGCAGCTCCATAGGCACCACCTGGGCTACCTTGGAATTGCCCATGCTCTGGGGTCCCTGCAAAAGCAGCTGCTGAGCCCACGTAGTGCCGGGTCTAAGAAGGAAGGATGAGAACTCACTGCCTGTAAACTCCATGAAGCAGAAATTCAAGTGACTGCACCCCCATTCCCCCTTATTCAGGATGTAAACACACTCAAGACTTGAGTGCTGGCTGGTGAAGATGCTAGGGTCTGGGTGGAAGTAGGAAAAAAAAATTCAGCCTAGACACCCAATCTTCCTGCTCTTACCGTAAGCACCTGGGGTCCAAACATCTGTTTGGCTCTGTCAGCTGCCATGAGGGTGCCTGGGCGATTGTGTCCTCCAGGGCTCCCTAGAGAGGGAGACGGGTGCTTCAAGATGTTGCAACTCCCAGGAGGGCCCATTCTGACCAGTAGTTTCTTAACCCTTACCCTGCATGCTGAGGAGGTGAGTTCCGGTGTGAACGGTCAGGCCTTGCTGGTATGCTGCTGATGTCAGAGTGGTCAGGTCACTGGAGCGAAAGGAAAGCGGGTCAAAGACAAGTCTGTCGTGTCTCCACCCCCACACACTCCCCTTCCCATTTGCCATTAAACACTGATCTTTCGTTACCTGATCCCTGTTACACTTTGGTCTCGATTTTATTTTTAGTTCTTTAATCTCACCTCTGCTCTTTTCGCCTCCGTTTTTCTTCCTCATGTAAAACTTTCTTGAGCTGCAGGAAAAGCTGATGCTTCTCTTCCTGTAGAGCTAAAAGCTTCTCCTGCAACTTCAGGATCTGGGGAGGGGAGAGAAGATGAAAGCAGGAGAGCCAAGAGAAGAAAGAAGTGGGAATATGGAGGGACTGCCTACTTGTTCCTTGGTCTCCTCTAGTGACATTCTTTCTTCCATCTCCTTTTTCTTCCTTCTCTCCTGCTCTTCCTTCATCTTCTGTTCCATCATCTTGTCCACTTCTTCCTCCTCTGGAATAAGAGGCAGAATGGGCAAGCGGCAGGGTGTTAAAACATTAGAACATTCAGAACTGAAGACCAGCAAAAACTGGTTATCCAAGTGCTTGGAACAGGCTTCATCACTGTGAGGGGGCTGGAACGGGGAGGTTTATTAGGTGCTCTCCAAGGTCCTTCCCAGCTCTGGGCGTGGCCTTTTTTAACCACCACCACCATCACCACGGGGCTAGCTGTCCCTCTGGCTTCGGCCGTCGTGCACTGGTCTGCCCATGGGTGGGGGTCACGGTGGACCGCGGAGCGCCCGAACCGTGCGTCTTCCCGCTTTGAGCCCGGCTCACCCTGCCGCTTGCGCTCCCGCTCCATCATGATGTGTCGGTGCAACGCCCTGGCCATGGCGTTGGACAGCTTCGGACGCTCCAGAAGCGCAGGCATGGTGCTGCTGGGGACGCTCGGGCCGTGAGCGCCCGGCTCTGTCGCTGGCTGCCAGACCTCTGGCCGGGCCTGCGGGGAGGTGGCAGATCAGTGGGAGCGCGCCGCGTCCAGGCGGAAGCCGCCGCCCGCCGCCCCGGTCACGTGCCCACAGCCCGGCTCTTCCGCGTGCGCGGGCCTGGGTCTCGAGCTCCGCACTCCCACCCCTGCCCGCCACCCGGGCGCCCACCCCACCCTNGAGGGCTCGTTATCACGCCTTTGCACAGCTGTGACCAGGCCGGCAGAGTCAGCTCCTATCCAGAAACATGTCTTTCCCTATCCCTTGTCCTAGTTCACTCCTTCATATCCAGCTTGTCTGGAAGAAAAATAAGAGTGCTGGAGAAAGTTAGACAGAAACTTTCACAAATAAGCCAGCTGCGCAGTTAACGGCTCTCCTTCCCTTGTCAACAGTTTTATTCATTTTTAAGAATCATGCAATCCATAAATGTTGCATCCTTGACGTCCCCACTGTAGTGTGCCCACAAGTGTACTCCAGGGAGTGAGGGGTACACAGATGGCCAATGGGACACCCAGACTCCCACATACTAGGTGTGCACATCCTAAAGCAAAGTGAGAAACCAGCATGCCGAGATCAGGTGGACAGGACACGAACTCGGAATTCCCAGGTGAGATGGCTTACAGTGTGTGGATCTGTGCCCAGGCGATGCCCCAGCATGGGCATGACCTCTGGGGGGATGGGACTGGGGAGGGGAAGGAAAAAGGGCTCCGTTCAGAAGTGAGCTCACAGAGTTCAGACCTGAGCATGGCAGGAAGGAACCGCAAACTCAGGGGAGTCTGTGGGTTCTTGGGGAAGCCAGGCCCTGTCACAGGTTCTCTGGGTCACCTGCTTACAACATGGTCTTCAGATGATGGCTGGGCATCTGTCCTGTTCCCTGACCAGGCTGAAGACCAGCCTCTCTGGATGGGCTATTTCTAGGAATCTCCCCCGCTCCTTTGGTCAGACCATGTGGCATGCAGGGCCTTAGTTCCCAGACCAAGGATCGAACCAGCACCCCCTGCAGTGGAAGTGCAGAGTCTTAACCACTGGAGCACCAGGGAAAGTTCTACTTGCCAAAGAGGTAAATGAGAGCAGAGAGGTGGGGGGCTTGGGGAGAGAGCAGGAACTGTCTGAGAAACAGGCATGAAGAGCCATTTTTCACCCAGGTCAGTCTTGGTTATGGAGCCAAGGCCTTGAGGAATCTGAGCTTCTTCCTGGGAGAAGGTAGACCCTCCAGAAAGGGTGAAGACAATGGCTTCCTCTTAGGGTTCCTGGCCGCTGTGGCTACTGTTTACCTGCCTCTCCTTCATCTCAAGTAACAGCACACTGTGAATACTACCTGCCGGGAGAGCAGGTGGGTCTGAATGCCACCACCCCAGGCTCAGGGAGGTCCCATTCCCTAATGTTTCTGGGGCTCAAACTTCAGGGAAATCAGTAAGTGGGGTTATTGCTCATATCTTAAATAAGATAGGGGCCATACGAACGTTTCGAGGAGAGAAAGGACATGAAGTGGGGCCTGAAACAGCAGAGTCCGCTGCATGATTTCAGAGAAGGTAGACGTGGGAAACTCAAGACAGAGGCAGAGACTCAGGCTTGGCTTGTGTAGTGTCTGTTGGGACTACAGCCCTCCCCATCCCCCAGAGCAGGATGTGAACCACAGCCACCAGAGAGTGTGCGGGTCACCACCCGCCTGGCAGCGCAAAGAAACTACATAGAAGGTGCAAAAGGTCCCCTGGGCTTGGGAAGGACCTGAAAAGTTCTTTGAGGGTCACAATACCAACTATTAATTCAGGTCATCGTGGTGGACGTATCCTAGGGCTCTGTCAATCACATCTCTGCCTCACAAACTGTTGGATCCAGCTTTGCTTCCCAGTCTCAGGCTCCACTAAACAACGACCTCTTCCAAAAGCCAGCAGATAGCACATCTATCTGAGAGCCAGGAGGAACCCACTGACACCACCAGTGTTGACAGGAACAGCCAACAGCTTATGGTCTGGTCTTGCTGTTTCAGGGTGTCAGTTATATGTCCTACATGGACTACGGCGGGGTGGGGTGGACACATGGTTTGAACAATACCTCTAAATCTCTAATGAGCCTATGGAAGGTAGTACCTCCCCCATCAGGCTCAGCAGACCTTGGGGGGAGGCAGGGGAGGACAACGGGTGGTGAGGGGAGCCCCCTGGATTACCCTTGGCCCCAGCTCAGCCCTTTCCCCAACTTCCTTTGGGGCTCCTGGGCAACAATTGAGAATCACCGGTCCACCCCCTCTCTCAACCTGTTTCTTCAACTATTTAAGAAAAGGGGGTGGAGATGGCCACAGTGGGGATAAGAAGGCCACTTGACAGGGCGGTAGTGATGAAACGTGATACCACACGACAGCTCCTAACATGTGCACATAGAAGGGGGTCAAACTGTTTTTGTGGTGTCACCTTAGGATGGAGTCCCAGGCCTTCTTGAGTGCACCTGATCATAAATAACCCTCTGGAAAGGAGCCATGTAACTAAGGGATCCTCAGATTCAAGCACGATTTAGCCTCCTTCCTAAGCAGACAGACACATGAGGCACTGCCTCTGCCACCAGAAAGAAGCAAGAACTGTTTTCCTAACCAAACTTCCAGTGGTTGCCACTGTTTACTGTCCTGGAGAAAGGACCTCCTAGGGCTGATGAGGGGGAACTCCACTTCTCCTGCAATATGGCTTTCCCTTTTTGCAGGAGTCACCCCCCAACCCCCACCCTGAACTGGAGGTTTCAGATTGGTCATGATGTCCCAGTGACCAGAAAATGCCAGGTGTTTGTAACGAAGTCACGCAAACTCCAAGTCCTCTTGGTCTACCCACCTAAGGAGACAAAAGATGCACAAGAAACAACTGGTCCACGGGTCTCAGCTCCACCTGAAGGTCAAGATTCGGTGGAAACGTTTTCAAAAAGTCTCTGCAGAGGGTCTCAGGAGCTGCAGTTCATCGTGTGGCTTTAGCCCTCAAGGAGCAAGGAGGCTTCTGGTCCCTTCTGAGCGGAAGGATTGCGACTGCGGAAGGCTGGGAGAAGGAGCAGGCGCCCTCAAGCATCCAGCTTCCACGTGGCTCTAGTCTCCACGTGTCTTGCTGAGGATGCCCAGCAGGTCAGCGGTGCAGTGAGGCCAGGAAGGGTGCGAGGACAGGATGGGGGCCCTGGCACACAGGCCGAGGTTCTCAGACGGCCAGAGGCCCCCACACGCAGGGCCTGTCCTCGGGGTCCTCCAGGCTTCCGGAGGACAAGCGCCGGTGCTGCGTGTTCCGACGGCTCATCACGTTGTCGTCGGCCTGCCAGGCACCTGAGAAGAGAAAGGCAAGCTTACTCGAGCTGGACCTCCGGATCGGTCCAGATGGTGTCCCCCGCAGGGCAGCCTGGGAGTTCGGCACGAAAACTGGCAGGCTGCCCATTACTTGGAGCTCCCACGGTGTGCCAACCACAGCACGTGAGGAATCAGAAGCAGTGGTGCCCACTGGGCCAGGGACAGTCACGGACACTGGGGCCCACAATGGTGGGACACATGGGATGGTCCCTGTTTTGTGGAACCCTGCCCTAGGACCCACATTTGTATCTTTATTTGGTCTTAAAGTTTGCTTCAGCGTTACTGCAAACAAGGAAAAGAAATTGTGTCTAGCTGAGATTTTCGCGAGGCAGGAGGAAGTGGACGGGAGGGAGAAGCATGTGTTAATTTGGGCCCAGAATTGATGTTTGCTGTGGGGGCCAGGGTGGAGCAGGAAGTGCTTGGCTGCCCAGAGGGTGCCAGGGACTAAATGGCATGGGGGAGGACAGTGCAATAGCCATTCCTCTCTTTCTGCACCTAAACAGTCCGCTGAGGTTTGCTATCAGCTGGTGCCATCAACCCCAGGAGATGTTAGCCCCGGAGCCGTGGGGTCCCACGAGCACCATCCCCTAAACTCATCATCCTGTCCCCAGTCCACGGCTCCTGCATGAGAAGCACCGGCCGCCCACGCTGGAAACGCCCACACCCTTGGGCTGGGGCTTCTCTGTCCTTTGTGCTGTGTATCCAGTCACGACCTCTGGCTTGTTCACCCTCTGCTGCTGCTTAGTCGCTAAATCATGTCCGAGTCGTTGCGACCCCACACCCTGTAGCCCACCAGGCTCCTCTGTCCATGGAATTTTCAGACAAGAATATTGGGGCAGGTTGCCATTTCCTTCTCCAGGGGATCTTTCCGACCCAGGGATCATTGAACCCAGGTCTCCCACTTGGCAGGAAGGAGTCTTTACCGCTGAGCCACCAAGCAAGTGCTGTGCACTCTCTAGTCATGTCTAAATCTGTTAAGTCAGAAAACTGGGTACACCCCCAACTTGTAACATACTGACTGTGTGACCCTGGGCAGGTCATTGTACTTGGAGTTCCAGTTTTCCCGTCTATCAGATGGAAATGAGCACTGAGCCCCCCGAGTTGCTGGGAGAGAAAAGTGAGGTGACGCGGCAGAGGGCTGAGCAGGGTGCCTGCCTCTTAGAATGTGCTCGACAGCCAGGCCCGCCCCCAGCCTCGTTCAGGCTCATCTCCCCCCAGCAGTCCTCCAGCCCACAGATTGGTTCCATCCATTCATTATTCCCTCCAGTGCAGCGAGAAACTCCCTCCAGGGGAGAGGAGGAAGCCCTAACCCCCTGGAGTTGGGGAAGCCATCCAACCTCTGGCCTGAGAACCTCTGAGCTGCCGCTCCCAGCTTGTCCCACACGGCCCCCCAGCCGAAGAGGGTCCAGCGTGTGCTGACTTCCTCCCCCACTGCCCCCTCCTCATGCCGTGAAAATTGCTGAATCCTTGAATTCCTCCCATTGCACTGTGACCTTCTCCTGGGCAGAGCCAAGAGCCACACCTGGCCCAGCAGGGGGCTCATTCAGAGGACAGAGCCCGTGACCCTGGACTGGGGGCCTGAGGCTCAGTATATTCTCCTGTGACGGAGGCCACTCATGAGGGTCTGGGGTCAGCCTTCAGTTAGGCCAGCCCAAGACACGAAACTCTTTAATGGCAGAAACACTAGGATTAAGTGGGTAGAAACTGAGTATTTTGCATAAATGTCCTGGTGCGATCATCCATCCTAAACCTCTGATACTACCCTGCAGAGGTGGACCCTGTGCCAGAGGAGTCCGTGGGACAGAAAAAACTGTTAGGTATCTCTCGCAACCAGACAGGATGTGGGGGTCCCTATTCCCTGGAGGCACCACAGTCTGGCACCCTCTAAGGATGGCCCTCTAAGTGTGACGGCATGACGAGTAGGCCAGATCGCCCTTCTAAGTTAAGGACCCCCAGAGAGAGTGAGTTGTTTGTTCAAGTATATAATTTGGTAGAACTCATACCTATTCTTCAATGTTTAAGGGGCAGGACTCCGGAACGGCGGCTGTTTGGTGGGAAAGACCAAAAGCAAATGGTAAACGAGAGAGAAGACACACAGACACACACGCATGTACAAAGTCAAACGCCTCCACTACATGGCTACCACCACCAGCTGCCAGGTCTGAAAGCCTGAGTCCTTGCTACCAACGCCACTGGTCCAGTTCCTGAGCCAGGGCGCACACATGGCTCCTTCTGAAACCACCTAAAGACTCAGCCCTGAAGCCTCTGTGCTCCTGGGCTTCATCCCAGTACCCTTTCTTCTAAAAAGGGCCCCTTTTGGACCCATGGCCAAACCCTGCTGCTGCTCGGCTCCTCCTGTTCAGAGGGCGAGCCTGGGTGCAGCAGGTAAGCCATTCTGTCCAGCCCTCAGCCAGAAAAGGGAGCCTGGAGATTCAGGATCTTTCAGCAGGGGTAGAGAAACGTGCTTCTGGCTCAATTCCATCCTGGGGACTCAGAAATGGGAGAGTGGAGAGACCTCTAGAGGCAGATTTGAGAAGCACATCCAGGGTGCTTTTGCACACCCCTTCCTCTCTCAAAGTGCTAGTCACTCAGTCACCTCCAACTCTTTTTGACCCCATGGACTGTAGCCCACCAGGCTCCCCTGTCCATGGAATCCTCCGGGCAAGGATACTGAAGTGGGTTGCCATTCCCTTCTCCGGGGGATCTTCCCAACCCAGGGATCGAACTCCAGTCTCCTGCATTGTAGGCAGATTCCTTACTGTCTGAACCATCTTCCTGTCTCTGCCCAGCCACTAATTAAATATAAGGGCTGTAACAGCTCCAGCCATCCTGTAGAGTCTCTCTAGGAAAAGAGGATGTTCACTTCAGTTTTTCCTTAGTATCTGGGAACTGTAACCCTTCCTAGTAGCGTCTTCGTCTTGGGTTATCTCAGGTCTCCATAAGTACTTTTTTGTTTTCTTTTTTTCTGGTCATGCTGCACGGTTTGGGGGATCTTAGTTCACTAACCAGGGATCGAACCTGGGCAGTAAAAGCGCCAAGTCCTAACTACTGGACTGCCAGGGAATTCCCTCCATAAGTATTTTACATTTCTTTGGCGATGCCCACTCCTGTACAATGCAGTCATTTAAAAACATTTGTATTTCCACTAAACCAAATTATCTTTGCTTTTCCCCACCACTCCCCAGAGCCTTTTCACAGGACTGTCACCGGTCCCCTGACTACTATCCTGCCACTTGTGTGACAGGCCATCGTATTCCTTGCAACCCCATCTACCTAGCACACATTCTAATTTGCTCACCACCTACCCCTCTCAACTCAGATTTCTTCCCTTTGGAAATCGTTCAGAACAACCTCAGAATATACCATACTCTCACACCTCCCCTTAGTTTTAGGGTTCAAGAAGATCCAGAAACTTCTTAGAGAAAGAGGGCTGGATTGACACAGGTGCTCTCTCAACATCACTCCCACATGGGTGATGAGAGCGGGGAGGATGGGGACGTGAGCGGTCCTCGCCGCCAGCTGGGAATCCTGGCAGAGTACGTGTGTGGCTGGGGGCGGTGGACCATGGGATATTCCCTGGGCTCTGCTGCTCGTGGGCCCTCCGTGAGGGGACTGACGTCCTTGTAGAGAGGGAGACCCAGTGCCTGAGAAGCTGTCCTGGCGGCCAAGCCAGCCTGAAGTCCCTCAGTCATAGGATAGAACTCCGAACTTCCAGCTGAGTGTGATGAAGCCTGTCTACTCCAGGGGACCTACCAAAGTGGGTACTTCTGTCATTAACCTGACAGATCCTTCCAGAGAGTTCCCCAGAACTTTGCTACCAGTGTGATGCTAACAGTGGAACTGAAGAAACATTTACCGAGAGAGCAGATGCACTTGCCCTCCCCCATAAGAGCCTTGAGACCTCTGGGTGAGGCTACGCAGGGACGCCCTTATGCCTGGGCCCAGAGCAGCCGCCCCAGCCATGTGTCTTCACATCTGGCCCCAACAGTGAACTCGGTTTAATCTGAGAATGGCTGGCTCCCGAGATCACCATAAGGAATCCCAGGTCTCACTCCCCTCCTGCAAGCCCAGAGTGGAATAAAGATCCACCAGCAGGTTGGCTAGAGGGAGGTAGAGAGAGAAAGCAGCAGACAGAATGGGATCAGTTTCTACCAGCACGGTTGGCTGAAACATNAGAGGGAGACCCAGTGCCTGAGAAGCTGTCCTGGCGGCCAAGCCAGCCTGAAGTCCCTCAGTCATAGGATAGAACTCCGAACTTCCAGCTGAGTGTGATGAAGCCTGTCTACTCCAGGGGACCTACCAAAGTGGGTACTTCTGTCATTAACCTGACAGATCCTTCCAGAGAGTTCCCCAGAACTTTGCTACCAGTGTGATGCTAACAGTGGAACTGAAGAAACATTTACCGAGAGAGCAGATGCACTTGCCCTCCCCCATAAGAGCCTTGAGACCTCTGGGTGAGGCTACGCAGGGACGCCCTTATGCCTGGGCCCAGAGCAGCCGCCCCAGCCATGTGTCTTCACATCTGGCCCCAACAGTGAACTCGGTTTAATCTGAGAATGGCTGGCTCCCGAGATCACCATAAGGAATCCCAGGTCTCACTCCCCTCCTGCAAGCCCAGAGTGGAATAAAGATCCACCAGCAGGTTGGCTAGAGGGAGGTAGAGAGAGAAAGCAGCAGACAGAATGGGATCAGTTTCCACCAGCACGGTTGGCTGAAACATTTCCCAGCAGCTCCCTCTGCCAAAAAATGAGGGTGGGAAGGGGGGGTCCCCGGGGGAGGCAGGAAACTAGATGTCTCTCTTAAAGCCCAGTGTGCACAGCTGCTACAGACACAGGGCAGGGTGAGGGCAGGGATGTCACCTTCCCCAAAGTGAAAGTGTTAAATCTCTCAGGCGTGTTTGACTGTGATCCCATGGACTCACCAGGCTCCTCTGTCCATGGGATTCTCCAGGCAACAATACTGGAGTGGGTCAGCCATGCCCTTCTCCAGGGGATCTTCCCGACCCAGGGATCGAACCTGGGTCTCCTGCATTGCGGGGAGATTCTTTACCATCTGAGCCACCAGGGAATCCCTGGTCATCTTCTCCAACTACTGACCAAAACAAATTCTTCCCGTAACCTTTGCCCCGGCCTCATCCACACTTTTGCAGAACAGGGATTCATCTAATTTCACAGATTTTTTTTTTTCTTGAAAAAAATCCCAGCATGTGGAATACAGGCCCTTGCCAGTTAAGAATGGAAGCCCCAGCGAGCGCCCCTTGGGTGTGCGCACATCCAGCAAGCTCGGGGTCAGGCACGAGTGAACATGAATTTTCACAGAGTCTGGATAACATAAATGAGTTTCAAAATAAACAAACCGGACAGACAGACTTACAAATTTGGCAAAAAGACATGAGAAACACATGGACAGACAGAAGCCAGGTACGGAGCGGGAAGGCAGGAATGAAGTGGACCCTGGGCCCCAGCCGCTCCCGGCACAGACTTGGCAGGGTCAGCGTGAAGTGGGGAGGCATCTCTGGGAATCACGGCTTCCCCTGCCACAAGCCTGCGCAGGGCCAGAGGGGTGAGGATCCCGGTCTTCCACAGGCTGATGGAGAGTGGCAACCACAGGAGGCTGTCCCTCCAGCCCCTAGCCACGTCGCCGAGCTAGTAAAGCACTGGACCCACGACAAAGACGTGGCTGTCCTGAAGCGAAGGAAGCCTTCGTTTCAGGGCACTTCAAAAGATTACAGAACCACGCAACGTGAAGGCAATCTCTGCCGTGAACCCAGGAGAGGCCATTTCTACCTAGTTCACTGGGCAAGATGTGGCTTTAGAGGCCTGTTGGTGGAGTCCTTGGTAAGCAAGGAGCAGAGGGACCTCAGTACCTGGAGTGTGACTGACAGCTGGGCTTCTCCATGAGAATGTATCCCAGATTCAGTTTAGCATCGTGGGAACACATCAGGGGCACCTTGGGAGAGGGCCAGCTGAGTTAAGGCTCCAGGGAGAGGAGGCACCCTCCACCCCTGACCTCTCCTCTGTGATCCACATCCAGTGAGCATAAGGCAACTGGTGGTCGCCCAGGCCTCCCTGGGTCACAGAGCCACTCGCTCGTCTACGAAACGCTGACTCTCAAACTCCTCTCTGATCCTAATGATCCATGCTCCTCTGGGGAACTACAAGTTCCCTTTTCAAGGGCTCAGGGCTCTCTGAGACTTTCTCACAGAGGTGGTGTCTGCCTCCAAAGCTGCTGACAGAAGCAAGACGTGGCCCCCTGCCATGGGATCTGTAAGACTGTGACGGATGCGCCCTGTCAGGCCAAATCGGAAGAACTGGGAGGGATTTTTGCCCCTTTTCTTCCTGCTTAGTGCAGGGGTCTCTCTTTGCTCAAGGACTCTCCTTTCAGCAACTGGCTTCCAGCATCTTGACAAAGCCCATGCTTTCTTGCAGGAACTCCAGGGCAGGAGGTGGGTGTCCCAGGGTGAGAGCAGGGGTGCGAGCAGGGGAGGGAGCGTCTCCCACCAAGTTCATGTTCAGCAGACTGCCACTCACCGGGTAAGCAGACCTCAGAGCACAGCTTATTGTCCAGTGCTTTCACGCTGGCGATGTCAAAGTCATTGTTATTGTCACACTCCATACCTAGAAATGCGCATGTCCTCTGGCCTGTAACGGAGTTAAGGCAGTTAGAGAGGGGCTGGCTGTGTTTTTTCTCTGCTTTGCTGTCCTTAAAATAAAAATCTTAAGGATGGAGACAAAAAAAAAAAATCATATCATATGTTTAAAAAAAAAAAGACAGTAATCAAGTGGGTAAAGAGTGGACAAAAAAGGAATTAAATTGTTGTGTTCTCCTGTCCTGCTGTTCCTTTAACAGGCTCCTTTCCAGCCTTTGTTCCTGGGAAGTCAGACCTTGGGGAGGGCTGCAGGATGTGTGCCCAGGTCCAGAGCAGGACTAAGTCAGGCTGGGAAGAGCTGGGGAAGCCACCGGGGAAGCAACTCTGCCTCTGGCCTGTGACTGTGGGTTTGTATGGGGTATGTTTATGACCACAAGGCTCTGGGAAATGACTAATACATAGAACATCAATTAAAGCTCTTTGGTTCCATAATTTTGCCGATCAAATCAAAGAATCGTTTAGTTCACAAAATTATGATTTATTTTCTGATGAGGCTTAATTTGTTATTCTGAGTATGTTTTAAGGCAGCAGTCCCCAACCTTTTCACCACCAGGGACTGGTTTCCTGGAAGACAGTTTTTTCACATACCAGGGGGTGGTGGGGGATGGTTTCGGGATGATTCAAGCTCATTACATTTATCGTGCACTTTATTTCTATTATTATTACATCAGCTGCACCTCAGATCATCAGGCATTAGATGCTGGAAGTTGGGGACCCTTGTTCTAAGGGACTGACCAGAAACTCACAGTCATATAAGATGGGGACAGTTTTAGATGTTATTTTTTTCAAGACTCTCCCGTCTTTTTTCTTGGTGGAAGGGAGAGGAAGAAACACAGCTACCGTGCTGGGCTCTGGAATGTCAGGCAGAAACCACTTGCTGCCCTGCACTTTTCAGAAGCTAATAGTAACTGCCAGGGCGACAATCACAATGGGGAACTCAACCCTCAAGACGTCAACTGCAGCGCCCAAACCCTGCTTGGCGCAGTCTGCTTTGCCAAGCTCCTCCTCCCAGGCAGCCAGGTGGGAGGGGTCCACTGTGCGTGCGCCTCCCCCTCCCGCAC
>SJYV01002626.1:0-17560 GCA_006410875.1 Neotragus pygmaeus
CCTAGTGTGATTAGATTGACTAGTTTTCTGTGAGTATGGTTTCAGTGTGTCTGCCCTCATATGCCCTCTTGCAACACCTACCATCTTACCTGAGTTTCTCTTACCTTGGGCGTGGGATATCTCTTCCCGGCTGCTCCAGCAAAGCACAGCTGCTGCTCCTTACCTTGGCCGAGGGGTATCTCCTTACCGCTGCCCTTCCTGACATTCAACGTGGGATGGCTCCTCTAGGCCCTTCTGCGCCCCCTCAGCCACAGCTCCTCTGGTTGCTCCTCCCAGCTGCCGCCCCTGACCTTGGACTTGGGTAGCTCCTCTCGGCAGTTCCTATGCTGTCGTAGCCTGGCATTGCAGCCTGGCCCTCTTGGCCACTGACCCGGAACTTGGAATTGGGGTAACTCTTCTCGGCCATGTGGCTCTCACTTAGTGTGCCGCATTGCAGCCCCATTCAGTATCACGGTAATCCAAGTCTATGCCCCAACCAGTAATGCTGAAGAAGCTGAAGTTGAACAGTTCTATGAAGACCTAAAAGACCTTCTAGAACTAACACTCCCCAAAGATATCTTTTTCTTTATAGGGGACTGGAATGCAAAAGTAGGAATTCAATAAACACCTGGTATAACAGGCAAATTTGGTCTTGGAATACACAATGAATAAGGGCAAAGGCTAATAGAGCTCTGCCAAGAGTTTCTCTTTTAGTCCTCCATTAATAATGAGATGATTTCTAATACATAATAAATTATTGTTATTCTAAAGTATTTCATCTCTTTTTCATGATTCTCTTCTAAACCTCAGTAACCACAATCTTGTCCATTTCAGTAGATAGCACCAATTTACACTTGTTCTTGACTAAAAGGAAATGTATCTTCTCTATCAGAATGAACCACTTTTGCCTAAACAAATACAGCTTCATCTTACATAATCTCTATTCTAGGATCATATGGTAATCAGTGTACCTACATCTTATTTAAACATTCATTCGCAACACTGACTGATGAAATGAAACTAAAGACATGGCCTGGAGATATTGTGGGTTCATTTCCGGACTACCACAACAAGGCACTTATCACTGGGTCAGGGTGGCGCTAGTGGTAAAGAACAAATTGATCCCTGGGTCAGTAACATACCCTGGAGGCAATCCACTCCA
Organism: Neotragus pygmaeus; assembly: GCA_006410875.1. Taxonomy (NCBI): domain Eukaryota; kingdom Metazoa; phylum Chordata; class Mammalia; order Artiodactyla; family Bovidae; genus Neotragus; species Neotragus pygmaeus. The sequence goes on from SJYV01002626.1 coordinate 1,142, forward strand.
GTAATTTTGCCTTGAGAATCCCATGGACAGAGGACCCTGGGGGCGCTACAGTCCATAGGGTCACAAAGAGTCAGGCATGACTAAAGCGCCTTAGCAAACACACATGGTGCATATAAAAGTTGCATTTTCACTATTCTACAGACTAAACTATGCAACAGAATTATGTCTTAAAAAAAACCAGTCTAAACACATTAATGAAATGTTTATTCTTTGCCTTTTTCTTCTGGAAGGTGGCCCACTGGACAGGTATTTATTGGATTGGCCAAACAGTTTTGTTCAGGTTTTTCTGTTAAGTTCTTCCAGCAGATCTTTGTAAATACACTGAGGTCATCCTAACTGACCACCAGCATTTGATTTTTGTGGGCACAGAGCTGCCAGATGGAACCTGTAGGCTACAGCAATGGGCCCCCGAAGGCCAAAGGATAAAAGGGCCAGGATGCAGCCCTAACCATCATCAGGCAGGCTGTCCAAAGGCTTCCTGTACACATGCCTTTCAACGTAACTCTACCCACAAAAGGGTCAAGACCCAGTTCTAACTATCACTGTGCAGGCACAAGCCTCCAAACCAGCCTCACCCAGCAGGGTTGTTGGTCAGCTGCTCAGTCGTGTCCGACTCTTTGCGACCCCATGGACTGCAGCACACCAGGCTTCCCTGTCCTTCACCATCTCCTAGAGTTAGCTCAAACACATATCCATTGAATCAGTGATGTCATCCAGCCATTTAGTCCTCTGTTGCCCCTTTCTCCTCCTGTCCTCAAACTTTCCCAGCATCAGGGTTTTTTCCAATGAGTTGGCTCTTCACAGCAGGTGGCAGACACCAAACGCAAGAAAAGTAGAGACCCACAGCTTGCAAACCACGTCCACAAGTACAAGTGGGACACCACCCTGGGCTCAGATATCCTCTGGCTCTTGGATCAGGAGAAGGATGCCTGGGATATCTTCTGAAGAGGGCCACTTCTCCAAGGTCAAGAAACAACTACGCTACCAGATAGATTAAAATACAAATAGAAATTTACACAAAACGAGGTGACAGAGGAATATGTTTCAGAGGGAGGAACAAGACAATACTCTAGAAGAACTAAGTAACACGGAGATAGACAATCTACCTGAAAGAGTTCAGAGTAATGATAGTAAACATGATCAAAGAACTTGGGAGAAGAATGCATGACCTGAGAAATGAGAAGTCTTTAACGAAGACTTAGAAAATATAACAACCCACCAAACAGAACTGAAGAATATAGTAAATGAAAAACAAAAACAAAAACAAAAACACCCAGAAACTAAAATGAATCAGTACAGGCTAAATGAGGCAGAAAACTCATCAGTGAGCTAGAAGAAAGAGCAGTGAAAACCACCACTCCTGAACAGAATAAAAAAGAATAAAAGGAGGATATTTTAAGGGACCTCTGGGACAACAAGCCACTAATATTTGCCCTGTAGGGTCCCAGAAGACAGGAAGAGAAAACAGCTGAAACCACTCTAATCTTGGAAAGGAAACAGTCACCCAAGTCTAAGAAACACCAATAGCCCATATCGAAATAAAATCTTCATAGTAAGGACAAACCAAAAATCTGTGATACACATTGAAAGTGCACATGAAAATACCCTCAACATCCTGAGACTGTCCACTGTGTCAGGCTCCTTGGTGCACCCATTTAACAGGTTGAATTCTGCCCAATGCATCAATCACTGAATAAAGCTAATTAGGGACTTTCCCAATGGTTCAGTGGTTAAGAATCTGCCTGTCAATGCAGAGGATACAGGTTCCATCCTTGGTCTGAGAAGATCCCACATGCCCCAGGGCAATGAACACTGTGTGCTGCAGCTACTGAGTCCGTGCTTTAGAGCCTGTGAGCTGCAACTACTGAGCCCTCACACCCAGAGGCTGTGCACCCCAACGAGAAAAGCCAACACACACAGCAACTAGAGAAAGCTTGCATGAAGCAGTGAAGACCCAGTACAGTCAAAAATAAAAATAAAATTAAAGCAAACAAGACCTTTAAATTTATTTGATGCAATTTTTGCACATTAATGGAAGTCAGTCTAAAATGCACTGCTGTGCTGTTTGGATTACAGTCATATGAATGTTTTGGCATGGAGTGTCAGTTCAGTCGCTCAGTCGTGTCCGACTCTTTGCGACCCCATGAATCGCAGCACGCCAGGCCTCCCTGTTCATCACCATCTCCCGGAGTTCACTCAGATTCATGTCCATGGAGTCCGTGATGCCATCCAGCCATCTCATCCTCGGTCGACCCTTNAGGCCAGGCCTCCTAATACCATCATTTTTAGGGGTCAGGATCTCAAAATACAAATTTGGGGGTGTCAGCTTAAAGAAAAACATACAACACAAGAAATGTGAGTTTAAGTTTTATTCAGATAATTCATAAATTATTTGTTTATGCTGAGAATTAATGCCTGGGACAGCTGCTCATTTAGCTCTGGTGAAACACTTGTGAACAGGTGAGAAAAATCCAGTTTATATATGATTTTTGGCTAAGAACTATTTACAATCAAGCATACACAGTGGTAAAAGATTACTGCTAATCACAAGGAACAGATAACTCAATTTAATGATTTTAGTGTTTTTCTATATACGAGAAGATGTGAAAATCTGGGGTTATTAATATTCTTCCTCTGATATGCATCAAACTATGTGAGGGGCCTGATTATCCAAAGCACAGAGTGCCTTTTCCTGTTGCTATCTTAATTTCCACTCAGTGTGCACTTTGGTCAGTGAATGCAGCGGGCTATGACTTAACCTTTACAAAACTGGTTGGTGAGCATACTTTTTGTTCTTTATTCACAGAGAGAGACATAAACATTCAGATTATAGTAAGGAAGATGTGAGTGTTTATGCCAGAGGCACAAGAATCCAGGTCGGTGGTAGGAAGGAAAATTCCACTATAAATTTCTTTGGTTTTTTCAGTTAAGTGAGAGGAGTTTCTGGGCTAGGTGATAACCAAAGAATCAACAGTACAATGAGGCTTCTCTTAGCCACTGCACAGCTGTGATGCTATTTTATGAAACAACATTCACCAAACCCAAAGGAATATCATTGAAAGCACAAACCAAGTTTAGTCAGTTAATAAGCCTAATAGAAAAGTGATCCATCCAGAAAGCAAGTGCTGTAGTATGAAAATAAGCAAAATCCAAATGAGTGCCAACATAGTTAAAGGTGGCAGAACTGGATAGTGAGTGTGCATATTTCCTCAGTTTATAAATACCCAATTTTTATTCAGCCACTATTATGTTCAGAGGATAGGGGTATAGGACAAGGAAAATTGTCAGGCTTCTATTATTTTGGATTTTTCATCAAGCTTGCTTGACATAGGCATCAGGATTCAAGCTGAGAAGAGTTGAACTATTTTCTTTGGAAATTGCTAAGAAACTAATAGGGCTTGCTTTCATTCCACTTAACATAGACTTCTCAACTCTGTACAAACACCCCCAAAAATAAAGTACAANCAAGCTTGCTTGACATAGGCATCAGGATTCAAGCTGAGAAGAGTTGAACTATTTTCTTTGGAAATTGCTAAGAAACTAATAGGGCTTGCTTTCATTCCACTTAACATAGACTTCTCAACTCTGTACAAACACCCCCAAAAATAAAGTACAAGAAAATACTTTGGTTTGAATCTCATTTCAATTCTTTTAGCATCTCATGCCGTACAAGAATTCATCACTTTAATAAGAGATGAATTATACAGAGCAGTAACTTCCTGTTAACTGTTAAAGTATTACATAGAAGAATATCTATCAGTTTCAGACAAAATCACTGAAAAAATATATAATCAGAGTTCTTCAGTGGTTCAATTAACCAGTCATGTTTGATTTCTTGAGGTCATAGCTGAATGTGTTGTATTAACCAAGGAAAGATGTAGATAAAAATAGGGTTGGATGTGGTGAATTATTTCACTAATTTAAAGTAAATAAGACAATATAAAAATTGTTTCACCTAGATAGTGTGTAGGTTTTAGAAGTAGAAAGCAGAGAACACTTGACCATAGCGTTTTATTACAAAGGTGCTATCAAAAGGGAGATACATTGTCCCATATTCTATGGGACTATATGCATTTCTGAATAAAATACTCCTGTGGGAACTGGGATTAAGCACAGGTTTAAAATAAAAGTGTAAATCAAACATCTAGCTTAGTGTTATAATATGGTTCACAGTAAAATATACTATTCAAGTAAGGACTTGGTTTAGGCCACAATTTTTAATTTTACAACTGGTAAAACTGAGTGGAGTTAATTATTTTTAAAACCTCAGGAATTCAAACCTTTATCATCATCATGCAGATTGAAGTGCTTGAGGGAACTTGAAACTAGAATCTTCTGAGGAATACAAGATGAAGAGAATCATTTTGTTAAGTTGCAGCTTAAATTTCCAAGGTAACAACTAGAACTATGCATTTAATTATACTCTCTCATAATTCAAATACTCTTAGGAAGTAAGTTTTGCACTGCATGTAATTATGCATGTAAAGTACACCTTGGGAACAGAGTGCTCATTCTCTGAGCCAGACCATAATTGCTTATCTTCACTAAATGTTTTTGATTCAAGCCAGTGTTTGGACATCCTCAGCTTGTTGGCATAAGATTTGTCACTCAATCAATATGTTCTCCAAAGAATTTATAAATTTATATAGTTTGAATCATGGAATTATACAGGCACTTTACTTCAGCTATTTTAGCATTGTCAAAATTATCTTAGAATAGTTTGGCCAAAGAAAGCCAGTGATTTTACATTATTTTCCTTGAAATTTGAATGCTTTATTTCCACACTTGCTATTGAGAATCNTTTTTGTACAGTTCTTCCGTGTATTCTTGCCACCTCTTCTTAATATCTTCTGCTTCTGTTAGGTCCATACCATTTCTGTCCTTTATCGAGCCCATTTTGCATGAAATGTTCCCTTGGTATCTCTAATTTTCTTGAAGAGCTCTCTAGTCTTTCCCATTCTGTTGTTTTCCTCTATTTCTTTGCATTGATTGCTGAAGAAGGATTTTTTATCTCTTCTTGCTATTCTTTGGAACTCTGCATTCAGATGCTTATATAAAGGTATGGAGTGTAGAGAGAGCAATTTTAGTTACAAATTATGACTATGTAACCCCCAAATTTTATGTTGTTTGATTCCACGGTGACAAGAAATTGTTCTAGATTTATTTAAACCGGAGAGCCTAATGCTGCCTTATTAGCTGCTGTTTCAAAGTACTGAAGTGAGATAAAACTGTGTTGATGGAATAACACAATTTATCCAGGGTTATGACACAAATGTTTCTATTTCATTCACGGAAATAGGAAACCTTGATACATTCAGAATGTAGTTCTTTGAATACAACAGTAGCAAATGGTAATGATAGCTGTTAAATGTGATTCATACATATACTGATATTACCCTGGTTCTGATCAAATTTGATGCTCAAAATAATTGCTCTGTGTCAGAGGACATTCAACTTTAAGGGACCCAATATGTTATTTTCTTTCTTTGTGTTCCATTTCTCAAGGACTCTCTATTCCTTATCAGTTCCTGGAAAACAAGAACGAGCCGAGCTGCACGCAGTTCTCAGGACAGAGGTCATGAGAAAGGGCATCTGCTTGGATTCCTTTCAGGAACTCCCTTCAGTGACGTTTTACTTAAAGATAATATATTCGGTTATGCCCCTCTTACTCAGGATATGGAAAGCTTTCTGGCCCTTTCAAGATTGTTATTTGCTTGGCTTTGTTTTTGCTCAACTTTTTTACTGCCTAAAGCTGTCCTGTATGAAGATATAGAAACATGTGCTTCTGCAAATAAAGCACACTTGTTTCACTTGAGAGTTGATCCCCTGCATCCTTCTTCTCATGAACTCCATTCCCCAGGTCCTGGTCTACAAAGACCGTGACAAGTGGCGCCCAAACAGGGACCTGGGGAACACCCTTAGCAAGCAGACGGAGTGACTGTTAGGACCTAAGGAGGTTAGTAATTCGGGGTTATAGGATCAACGGCTGGAAAGCCCCACCAATTTTCTACTGTCCTTCATCATTTATATAAGGTTCAAGGACTTTCAGTTTTGCATCAATGGATACAGGCTTTTCTCCAAACAGTGGTTAAATATAATCCTTGGTTCCCCTCTGAAGGCAGTTTTGATTTAGAAATTTGGAGACGGGTTAAAGAAAATGTGAGCAAGCCACAAGATGGGGAGAAAATATTCCAATAAGTCTCTGGCCCTTGTGGGCCCTCATTAAAGCTGTGACCTTGCCATTTCAAGGTAATTCTAGCCCCTCTGATATTCGTCACCAAGTGGAATGCTCGTCATACAAATATAAATTAGATGAAAAGACTTTACAGAAGGCCCAATTACAGCAACATAACATGTTTTAAAACTTTCCCACCATCCTTGCTCTGGCTGTCCCAAGTGCTCCTCCTCCTCCCCTTGTAACAGGCATGAACCCGAAGGTCCCCTCAATTAGAGGACAAAATTAATCTGATGATGATTCTTCCGATGCTCTCTCTGACACTAAAGCCAACACAACTTTTTTTGATGACAATGATAAGCCCCTAACACACACTCATATTTATGAAAACAGATGATCTATTCATTCTCCTACATGACAAAGGATTTCTGATTTACTGGCTTTGCAATCTCGAGTCTCTGAGGCCGATGATCTTTTTACCTTTCCTCTGTTAGGAAGTATTTATGTTAAAGGGCAACTAATATCACAATATGAAGAGATGAAAAAGGCTGTAACTGTGTACGGCCCTCATTCACCTTTTATTGAATAACTTCTAAACGCTATGGCGTCTTCTACTGGAAATTTTATTCCTATGATTGGCTAATTTTGATAAAAGCTCTTCTTAAACCACAAAAAATATCTTCAATGGATGTGGTTTCAGGATGTGACCTGAGATCATGCCAATTCTAACGCTCAAGCTGGCACTCCTCCAAACCAAATTACTTTAAAAATGTTAACCGGTATGGGGCAATTTGATTTGGTGAAAGCTCAGATACAATGTCCTCTTTTGTTGCGTGAGCAATTGAAAGAAGTTGCCCTTGAAGTTTGGGATCGAATTACTCCTCAAGGGGAATGAAGGACGTTTTGTTTGTGGAGATAAGAGCCATTAAAGAAACGATTGCCCTAAAAAACACACACACAAAAAAATAAAACTAGTAAAAAACCTCCAGGACTCTGCCCTCAATGTCATAAAGGGGTACATTGGGCTAAAAAATATCGATCTAAGTGTGATGTTTAAGGGAACCCTATTTAAGGAAACTCAAAGATGGGGACTCCCTGGGTCCCCATCCACAAAAACCAGGGGCAAACTCCATCTTTTCCCTCAAACCTTCAACATCCAGCAATGCTGCCTTCAATATACCAGCCCTAAATGATTTTCTTCTTTTTCCTCAAGCAGTCTCTTCTAGAACACCTACCAGCCTTTATGGACCCCTTCCCCGACAAAACTTCGGCCTTATGCTTGGCCAATCTAGTCTGACTTCTAAAGAAATTACTATTCACCCTGAAATAATTATTCAGATTATGAGAAAAAAAATTCAAATTATGATGTCATCTCTGATACTATGACAATTCAAAAAGGGGGACGAAATTGCCCAATTACTTCTTTTACATTTCTGTTAACTCCTCTAATGGTATACAGACAGGTGGATTTGGTAATACAGATCAAAAGCAATACTTATGGACAACGATAGTATCTGAATATGCACAAACAAATATCAATATCAAAATTAATGGCAAAATATTTTCTGGTCTTCCCGATACTGGATCCGATATTACCATTATTTCTAAATATTTATGGCCCAAATCTTGGCCCATACAGAGAATTTCTTGCTAAATTGCAGGAATTTCTCAAACCAATGTACAAGAAATTTATCAAAATATTCAAATCTACTCATATGAAGGACGAAAAGGCCAGCCTGCAACATTAAGACCTTATGAGATAGATGCACCTCTTAATCTAATAGGAAGGGACTTACTTATGCAATGACAAACTCATACATTTGACGTTTTTCCTAGGGGCCACTGCTCATTTAACAAAGCAATTATTAAAATAAGTTGGAAGAATGATGAACCTATTTGCACAGAACAATGGCCCCTTACGAAAGAAAAATTATAGGCTACTAAAGAACTTATGGTCTGTCTAGTCAAGGCTATAGTTTTTCCAGTGGTCATGTACAGATGTGAGAGTTGGACTCTGAAGAAAGCTGAGCGCCGAAGAATTGATGCTTTTGAACTGTGGTGTTGGAGAAGACTCTTGAGTGTCCCTTGGACTGCAAGGAGATCCAACCAGTCCATTCTGAAGGAGATCAACCCTGGGATTTCTTTGGAAAGAATGATGCTGAAGCTGAAACTCCAGTACTTTGGCCACCTCATGCGAAAAGTCGATTCATTGGAAAAGACTGATGCTGGGAGGGATTGGGGGCAGGAGGAAAAGGGGACAACCGAGGATCAGATGGCTGCATGGCATCACTGACTCTATGGATATGAGTCTGAGTTAACTCTCAGAGTTGGTGATGGACAGGGAGGCCTGGTGTGCTGCGATTCATGGGGTCACAAAGAGTCAGACACGACTGAGCGACTCAACTGAACTTAACTGAAGGAACTTATAGACACACAATTAGAATTAAAACATATTGAGGAATCTTACTCTCCTTGGAACTCTCCTATTTTTGTTACCAAAAAAGAAATCTAACAAATGACATCTCTTAACAGACCTTAGAAAAGTTAATGCATCTATGAATCCCATGGGTGCACTACAACTAGGGATCCCATCACCTACAACTATTCCTCGAAATTGGCACATTATTATTACTGATTTAGAAGACTGCTTTTTAAATATACCTTTACACACTGTAGACCAAGAGAGATTCACTTTCTCTCTCTTTTCCTTATCACATCGGGCCTCATAAAATATTTCAATAGACTGTGTTACTTCAAGATATACTTAACAGTCTTACTATTTGTGAAAATTTTGTAGGCAAGGCTTTACATCCAATGTGACAGCAATTCCCTCATGCATATATAATTAATAATATACTGTAACTACAAAAAGGAGAAGTGATATTTTTGACACTGAGTGGCCATGATATTCTTTAGACTCCAGAAAAAAACTGATTAAAATAAAATCTTTTTTGAAATTACAAAACCGGTTCTTCTTACATGTGTAGTTAGGAAAAGGTTAACTTGTTAAAATACTTTTTTGGAGCTCCAATTCTGCCTGGGAAACAAAAACAGGCCTGAGAAAAAACCTAAAGTTAACTCTTATGTCCTTTGGATACACAGCCCACTCTATCTGGGCCTCCAGTCATAAACAAATTGGTGGAACTCAGGAAAAAACAAGAAAAAAAAAATCAAAAAGATATTTTAAATGTCAAGTGGAAAACTGTATGTGTCTATCTAAAATTATCTATGTCTCTCTGTCTTTGTTTTTGGATAATATGAAATTAATGAGTTCTATTTAAATTCAAGTTCATGTGAACTGTAAAAATTCAATATTAAATGTTTATTTAAATATAATTTAAATATAATTATTTGCTAATCTAATTAAGACATGTCTTAAATCACCATTATATAATACTTTCATTGTACCTAGATTTAAGGTAAACTGTTTGTCAACAAAAAGTAACTATATGTATATATAAATATATAAATGAAATGAAAACTTTTAGATAAACTCTAATAAAAATATTTTCAAAACATCTACCTAAAATAATCTCTTAGGATTGGGTTAACTTAAATTCATAAAATTGTGCTAAATGAAATAATAAAAGTTTATTAAACAGCTAGCTCATTTCCAATAAAGTATGCTTTTAAAACATTAATTGCTGAATACTAACTTCCTCTTACAAAAAGTTTTTCTTAAAGAAAAACTAAGGAGATTTTAGACTATTAATAAATATATAGAAAAAAGTATATATAAATATATATTATAATGTATAATAAATATATTCACCAATCTATAAAATGCTAATGTACAAGGCACTTCATAGTTGCTAAAGAAAAGATGTATGTTTTAATAAAAAGATATAAGAAATGGCAAATAAAATCATGAATACAAACATATAAAAAATGTTTCTGACAAATGAATTTTATGGCAAATGGATGTTAATTCATTGCTCTAAACTTTCTTCCTCTTCCTTCTTACATCTCGATAGATACAAATTGTTCTTTTGTATGGGCCACACCTCTCTAAGATGAAAGTACACGACATGTTATAACCCACCTGTTAGCTTACTTTCCAATAATGAGAACATCTAATTCTATAAAAACAGACAATGGTCCTGCCTATATTTCTAAGCAGTTCAAACAATTTTTACATTCATTCTCTATTAAAAAGATTACAGACATTTCTTATAATCCACAAACACAAGACACAGTTAAACAAACTCATTACACATTGAAACTACAAATAAAAAATTAAGTAAGGGGGAATACATAGGAACATTTTTATCTTCCTTATCCAGAGCAGATTTTACTAGATTTCAACACAATATATTCTTTAAGCCTATAACTATTGTTAATATAGCTTTATTTGTTTTAAAATTTTTACTTACCTCAAGGAGATATCTTGACACGAGCAGAAAAACATTTCGAGGAATTGAAGGACTCTTCTCTTCCTCTGCCCATTTGGTACAGACAGGTTGAATAAATAATGGAAACCTGGGAAATTAATCTTATAGGGAAAGAGGTATGCTTGTATTTCCCCAGATGGATCCAACGAACTCACATGGCTTCCTCTTTGAAAGATCCGACCCAAGAGGGCCTCCAGCCTTCAACATAGAGGCGAGACAACAAAAACCCCAGGAGGAAGAAATTCCAATACAGGCCATGGTGGCTCTAAAGATCTCCAGAAAGCACCGCCCTCAGCGGCATCAACCTTATGATCTCCCCTCCTGGTGACAAATAAAAACCCTCACTAATCCAAGCTGAAAATCCGGTTTCTCAATAGAGAATGCCTCGGAGTCCTGAAAATACTTTTGTTGCCCTGCTTGCTTTCCTTGCTGGCGCCTCCCCCACCTCAAGCTGAACTAATTAATCACACTTACTGGGCTTACATACCCAACCCCCCTTTATTTCAGGTTGTAGAATGGACGGAGAAAGGACCAATCCTATTAACCAATGACTCTATACATATGCCTTCTCCCTTAAAGGGCCCTCACACCCTGAAGAAGAAGGGAAACTAGTATCTCTCTAGGTTATGAAGTCCTTCCTTTGTGTATGGGCCCAGTAAAATTATGCATAAACTTTAACAAACAAACTTGGGCTTTTTCCCTTCCTCCAAAAGAGGACTTTCGGATATTGCTTATTTACTGCCCTTTCTTTGTCCGTGAACAATGTTTATACTACTGAAACTTTAGGGAAAGAGTTAGGGAAAGAAAAAAGAACACTATGCAAAGGGTTTACCTATAAGAACTTTAAATATACTCCGGTTCGTTGGGACAAATGTCAGGACAAATCAGGATTAATGTTCCCTTGGTGTCTCGAATTTTCTTGAAGAGATCTCTAGTCTTTCCCATTCTGTTGTTTCCTTCTATTTCTTTGCATTGATCCTGTTCAATTCAATAATAGTATCTACTATTCAATAATAGCACCTACTGTTCAATAATAGTACCTACTGGGAATAAATCAAATTTCATTTACAAAACATACATGATAATGCCTCCCTGAATGTACAATTATTACAAAAAGAAATCTTTGAAACCTTTTCTAAATATCTGCCCCCTTCCACTAATTTGGAAACTTTAGCTGAACAACTAGCTGATCAATTATCTGGGTTAGACCCAGGCGGATGGTTTCAAAGCATTACTCACAGCACTGGGTCTGGAACTGTAATTTTGGTGATTGCCTTGACAATTATATTTGTCACTCACGGTTGCCTTCATGCAAAATTGTTAGAACTAAACAAACTCAAATGGTCAGAACCCTTTTTACACATATTATAAATAAGTGGAAATTGTCAGGAAATGTTTAACAAGAGGATTCCAATGTGCTATTCCTCAAAAATCCTCTGTTCCTTATCAGTTTCTGTTGTGAAACCACAGCTCCCAGGACTGAGATCATAGGGTAAGACAGGCTTGAAATGCCTTCAGTAAACATTCTCCTTAGGACAAAAAAACTTAGTCTTGATCCTCTTAAGATATGCATTGTCTCTTAAAATAGGATTGTCTCCTTAATCCCTTGTTCTCTTGGTAACAGTTACTGTACATTTGGTTTTCTGATCTTTATCAAAAGAAATTTCTTGTACAACAGCCTATATATACTCACAGAAAGAGCATTAAAGCACCTTTGCTCCATCAGAGCTTGGGTCCCTGTGTCTTTCATTCTTTCTCTTTCTTATCGTCGACTCCGTACCTCCAGGTTCTGGTAAATTAAAGGACCCCAACAGATTTCAATGCAATATATTCTTTAATCCTATAACTATTGTTAGTACAGCTTTGTTTAAAAATTTTAAACTTGAGCAAGGGGATATTTTGACAAAGCAGAAAAACATTTTGAGGCATTGAAAGATACCTCCCTTCCTCTGCCCATTTGGTATCAAGATGGGTTGACTAAATGGAAATCTGGAAAATTAATATTACACGGAAAGAGGTATGCTTGTATTTCTCCAGATGGACCCAACGAAATCAGCTGGCTCCCTCTTCGGAAGATAGGCCCCAGGGGAGCCACGGGCATTCAAGATAGAGAAGAAATGACGAAATCCCCAGGAGGAGGAGTTTCCAGTACAAGCCATGGTGACTTTAAAAATTTCTAAGAAACGCTGCACTCAAGGTCATCAACCTTATGATATCCCGACTTGGGGACAGATAAAAACCCTTACTAATCAAGCTGAAAATCTGGTTTCTCAACAGGGAATGCCTCGGAATCCTAAAAATATTTTTGTCGCTATGCTTGCTTTTGCTTTCCCCGCTCAGGCTGACTTGATTAATCACACTTATTAGCCTTATATACCTAACCCCCCTTTATTGCAGGTTGTAGAATAGACAGATATAGGATCGGTTGTATCCACTAATGACTCAGGACATATGCCTCTTCCTTGGAGCTTGGAGGGGCCCTCTCATCCTGAGGACGAAGGAAGATTAATGAACATTTCTTTAGGCTATAAATTCCTTCCTTTATGCATGGGCTCAGCAGAATTATGTATTAATGTTAGTCAACAGACGTGGGCTTTCATCCTGCCTCAAAAAAAGAACTTCCACGCATTGTTTAGACTGTTTATTGCCCTGTCCTTTTATGAGAACCATGTCAATACTACCAAAACTCTAGGACAAGGACAAAAGTTGGAATGTAAGGGGTTTACTTATAAGGATTTTAAATATACTCTTTATTGAGATAGATGTCAAGCTAAATCAGAGAAATTAATGTTTGTGGCCAATTACAGCATTGTTGATTGGGGACCCTATGGTATGTGGTTATCTAACTGCTCAGATGATATTAACACTACTATCTGTGATTATGTTACTCAAGTAACATGGAAGATAACCAACAGTTCAATGGAACACTTCCATGACAAAGGACTCCTTGGCTGGCCTGATGGTGGAATGACACCTCCTCATCCTTAAATTGTCCTCAATAAACAAATTGGGCCTGAGCAATGGGACATCTGGAAACGTGCTACAAATACTGAAAAACTTGGACTGGATATTTCAAAGGGATCATACTCATAGTAACTATTCCTTCCATTATAATCATTCATATTTTATACAAGCTTGCGTTCCCCTTCTTTTTCTTATCACCATAGGAAACTTACAATTTAATAAGACTTTACATTCTGTGACTTGTATAGATTGCAAATTGTTTAATTGTCTTAATTCCTCTATTTCTCTAAAAAAAACTAATCCCTTTTGAGTCTTTGATCTTGACGTAGTCTCTGGTTGCCAGCAGATCCCCAATGACCCTGGAAAGAGTGTCCCATGGCAAGACTCACTTCCCAGTTACTCACTAAATTACTCTCACGATCTAAGCAATTAACTAGATGCTTAATTCTTGGCATTCTGGGGTCAATAGCCATTTGCACCACTGCCGCTGTCACAGACACTGCTTTACTAACTTCAATTCAAACACAAATCTTTATTCAAAATTGGACTAAAGATGCTCATACTATATGGGTCACTCAAGTTCAGAAAGATGAAAAAGTTCAAGATAAAATTCAGGGATTAAAAAACAGCCATCCAATGGGCTGGAGATCAATTAATATATTTACAAAACAAGTATTATTAAATTGTGATTGGAATTCTACTCAATTTTGTATCGCTCCTCTTCGGTTCAACCATAGTGTTTACAATTGGGAAAAAAACAAATTTCATTTGCAAGATATGCATAATAATGCTTCCTTAAATGTACAATTGTTGCAAAAGGAAATCCTTGAAACCTTCTTTAAGAGTCTACCCTCTTCCAACAATTTGGAAACCTTAGCTGAACAGCTAGCTGATCAATTAATTATCTGAGCTAGACCCTCGAAGATCAAGGCATTATACATTGGATGTGGAACTATAACGCTGATAATTATCCTGGTGATTATATTTGTAACATACTGATGCTTTTCAACTAAAATTGTTCAAACTAAACAAACTCACTTGCTCAGGGCCTTTTTCACAAAAGTAACTACAGTCATCCTCAATTTTGAAAAAATAAAAAAAGGGGGACATGTAGGGACATTCAACTTTAAAGGATCCAACATGATATTTTCTTCTTTTGTATGCTGTTTCTCAAGGACTCTCTATTCCTTTTCAGTTCCTGGAAAACAGAAAGGAGCAGAGCTGCATGCAGTTCTCAGGACTGAGGTCATGAGAAAGAGCATCTGCTTGGATTCCCTTCAGTGACCTTTTACTTGAAGGTAATCTATTCAGTTATGCCCCTCTTCCTCAGGATATGGAATGCTTTCTGGCCCTTTCAATATTGTTATTTGCTTGGCTTTGTTTTTCCTCAATTTTTTTTACTGCCTAAAGCTGCCTTGTATAAAGATATATAAAAATGCACTTCTGCAAATAAAGCACCCTTGTTTCACTCAAGACTTGGGTCCCCTGCTTCCTTCTTCTCGTCGACTCCAGTCCCCAGGTCCTGGTCTACAAAGACCATGACAGCTCTGTCTTCAGTTTCCACAAATAAGAGTAACTCTTCTTTAATCATATATACAACAGTTATATCTATCCAATGGAGAACATGACTCTTTTCATATGCATTGTTCCTAGCACATCATCAGTCCCTGGTAAGTGTCCCTCTCCTCCTACGAAAAGCTCAGTCCTTTTAACCTTGCCGACTCTGTTCAAGGTCAGTTGGTAGAAAGTTATGTTTTACAACAGGCTGGACTATGTACTGAAGGGCTTCCTGATCCTACTGACCATGATGAGTTAATTTCTAGTTTCACATTATTTTCTCCCCTGCCTTTTGCTAATTCACAAATACTATTGAATTTCGTAATTCAGGCTGTGTGTTTTTCCCGGAAACATGGACGTGAATGAATTGTACCTAATGAAGTCGGTTCCTTCATCTCATTGATTCCTTCTGAGAGACCATCATGAACACATGTAGCAAATGCATTTGATCAATGTATTACTAAAGCCAAGCTCTCAGAGCTCACCACACAACACGCCAATAAACTGAGAGCCTATTCCTTGTTGGACAAGGAATAGTGACTTTATCCAGAAAGCCAGGAGACCAAAAAGATGCTGGACTACTGTCGCAAAGAATCATTTTTGCTGAGTTAGAATTCGGGTTGCTTTTACACGAAAAGATCTCTATACCTTCTCTTCAAATATGGACTTAACTGCAGTTGCTGAGTGCCTGAACTAAAGTCATCAGAGAATACATAGAGTGAAAAAGGTTAGGATTTGCCACAACCACTGAGTCTGGGAAGTATGGCTCCACTATGTTCCTATCTTGTGACTTTTGGGTAAGATCCTTGCCACACATATTACATTGCTGTGTGTTTTCTCCAGGATAAATACTCTGATACTACTGGTGAGTTGTGAGGATAGGGTTATTATTATTATTTAAAAAACATCTGTGAAATTGGTGAGGAATCTTTCTAGAATGAATTCATGTTCTAAAGACCTGATTAATAAATACATATATATCTCGCTTCTATCCAGTATGAATTTTCTCATGAAGCCTAAGATNTTGTGAGGATAGGGTTATTATTATTATTTAAAGAACATCTGTGAAATTGGTGAGGAATCTTTCTAGAATGAATTCATGTTCTAAAGACCTGATTAATAAATACATATATATCTCGCTTCTATCCAGTATGAATTTTCTCATGAAGCCTAAGATGGTGCCACACTCATGATATTTGTATGGTTTCTCAGTAGTGTGAATTCTCTGAGCAACAATAAGGTGTGAATTTTGAACTTTGAAGCCTTCTACCATATACCACATTCACATGAGTTTCTCTCATGTATGGATTTTCTGATGTTTAGTGAGTGCTG
>SJYV01002628.1:0-17978 GCA_006410875.1 Neotragus pygmaeus
GAGACAGAAGCTCTTGCACTCGGCACTTCACAGAACTCATCCTATGTATCTTTTTATATGGATGTTCAACTGTATCCTTTGTCATATCCTTTAATAAACCAGTAAATGTAAGTAACTGTTCTCTGAAGTTCTATAAGCCACTCTGGTTAATAAGTTGAAACCAAGGAGGGAGTCATTGGAACCTCTCATTTATATAGCCAGTTAGTCAGAAGTATAGGTGATAACCTGAACTTACAACTGGCATCTTAAGGGGAGGTGGAAGGCAGTCTTGTGGGACTGAGCCTTTAACCTATGAATTTAATGCTATCTCCAAGCAGATCATGTCAGAATTGAATTAAATTGTAGGACACCCACCTGGTGTGTGGTGTCACAGAGAACTGCTTCATGTGGGGAAAAACACGGAAGTATTCAAAGTGAAGTGTTCTATGTTAAAGTAAAAGAGACACACAGGAGAGGAGAATGGTAGGTTTTTCCAATATAATGGGGAAATGCAAATCAAAACCACAATGGAATATTACTTCATACTCACTGGGGTGGACTGTATTTTTTAAAAAGATAACAAGTTGCTGAGGATGAAATAGGAACCCTTGTGTACTGCTGGCAGGAATGTAAAATGATAGGATGTAAAATGACAGAATGTAAAAATAGGATGGTTCCTCAAAAAGTTAAACATAGGGGCTTCTCTGCTGGCTCAGTGGCAAAGAATCTGCCCTCCAATGCAGTAGATATGGGTTCGATCCCTGACACAGGAAGATCCCATATGCATTGGAGCAGCTAAGCCTGTGTGCCAAAACTACTGAGCCTCTGCCCTAGAACCCATGAGTGTTACTTGTTCAGTCATATCCAACTCTTTGCGATCCCATGGACTGTAGCCCACCAAGCTCCTCTGTCCATGGGATTCTCCAGGCAAGAATACTGGAGTAGGTTGCCATGCCCTTCTCCAAGGGATCTTCCTGATCCAGGGATCGAACCCATGACTCTTATGCCTGTTGCATTGGCAGGCAGGTTCTTTACCACTAGTGCCACACGGAAAACCCTGCCCTTGAGCCCATCCTCCACAGGAGAAGCCACTGCANGCCCTTCTCCAAGGGATCTTCCTGATCCAGGGATCGAACCCATGACTCTTATGCCTGTTGCATTGGCAGGCAGGTTCTTTACCACTAGTGCCACACGGAAAACCCTGCCCTTGAGCCCATCCTCCACAGGAGAAGCCACTGCAATGAGAAGCCCACACATCACAACTAGAGAGTAGCCCCTGCTCCCCACAACTAGAGAAAAGGCCACACTGCAACGAAGACCCAGCACAGCCAAAAAAAATAAAAATAACATTATTGTTTAAAATGAAACATAGAACTACCACACAATCCAGCAATTCAACTTCTGCATATATATCCAAAAGAACAGAGAGCAGGGACTCAGACATATTTGCACACCCATGTTGATAGCAGCATTACTCACAATAGCCAAAAGGTAGAAGCAACTCGGGTGTTCAACAACGCAAGAAGGAATAAACAAAATGTGGTATATAAACACAATGGACTATNGGGTGGATGATGTGGGAGAATGGCGTTGAAACATGTATACTATCATGTAAGAAACGAAAAAAAAAAAAACCTCATGGAATTAAAAAAAATAAAAATAAAAATAAATAAAATTCAGGTGTAGAAATCAAGAAAGTAAATCCATCTTTAAATATTCTTCTCCTTAAAATGTGTTGTCTCTTTTCTTTTTGGCTGCTACCCCTTTGGCACAAGGAATACAACTGAGGGTCGCAAAGCTGGAATGTTTCTTTCTCAGTACACAGCACAGTGGGGACAAGAAAAGAATGTCAGTGTCCTCAAGGTAAGCATGCTGTCTGTCTCAGCATCCCAGGCTGGATGTGACCAGGGCACCTTTATTTCTGACTGTAGCTAAAACGAGAGTCCAAGGTAAGTGGAATTTTGCCTTGATTTGGAAGTTGGATCTGGTTGTTCAAAACAATTTGGAATTCCTGGGTGTCGAGGTAGCTTTGGGACCCTGGGTCTCTTTAGGGCCTGCTTCATGCTCCATGAGCAGTGGCCCTGGTGTGGAGAAGAGCAGACATCAGCCTCTCGGGTGGCCACCTTGCTGGTTAATCTTCAGGGTCAGCTTGGAGGGATCAGAGGTCTGGCTGAGAGCAGATCTGAAAAGACCTGCTAGGGCATGGAGCCAGGAAAACCAGTCATGCTGAACGACAGATACAAACGGGAGGACCGGTGATTCAGCCTTGATCTGCCAAATGCCAAACTGGCTTGTCCTGGTTTGGCCAATGTGTGTGACTCTCAGCAGTTAGCTGCTAGTAGAAACTCACATCTCAGTCAGCTTACAGATCACTACCCACACAGGCCCTTCCCTCCCCTCCCCCCCCCCTTCTTCCAGGCCTCTCCCAGTATGCTGTCATAAGAACTTACCTGTGGTCCTGGCTCTGCCTTGTGTCAACACGTGGCTGCCCTGGCTCTGGACAAGGGACATTGTTCTTCTTTTTGCTCTTCCATGCAAAGATGTGGGTGTCAAATAAAAATCGAGTCACAGCCTGAAAGTAGAGAGTTATTTTATTTGATGGGAATGTTTAGGACCCTGAGCCTGGGAGACAGCATCTCAGTATCTCTGAGAAAAACTGCTCCAGGGAGGCGGGAAGGGGAGTTAGGGCCATATATGAGTTTGCAACAAAGGGGGCAGGCAGCCTGAACATTAAAGCTTATTGTGAGGTTAGGAAAATCAGATACCAAGTTAAGGAATTTAACATTCTTCTGTGTATGGGAAGGTGCAAGCCTCTGGGCTCACTGAATTCATTCCTTTCATACGCACCTCCGCACCTCCGCTCTCTGGGGCCGAATCCGGTTTCCTGATTGTCTATATCCTTCTTTCCTTGTTCCTTATGGCATGGCATGGCAGGCGCCGCTTCTGCATTCCTCTCCTCCCCCAGCTCCTCAGCAATTACCAGGGGGCGGTGGGTGGCGGCATCTGCTGGATCGTGTGTGTTGTGTGCCATTTGGGGAGCCCTCCTTCACATTTGGAGGCCCGAAATCGCTGATGGCTGTGACTTTTCTTGTTTATCGATATAGCAGCAGATACTCCCTTTCACACGGGTAAGCTTTTCTCTCCATGCCCTGTGATGTGGCTGGGATCAGCTGACATATTTCATAGACTGTAGGGGAGGCTTGGACAAGCAGAGGTCTGTGAGACACAGTGTCCTGGTATCCACCTACCTGATGTAGTGGTACTTAGGGCCACCAGTCCGTCCTTGGGGAGCAGAGCTCTATCATCATCCTCTCCCCCACAGAGAGGGCCGTGTACACCCTCCCTACATCCTGGCCTTCGAATGTGAGAGAGGGTGGGGACTGGAATTCACCTTTGGGACAAACTTTACTTTATCCCCAGGCCCAGAGAGAAGAGGAAATGCCTTTTCACCGCAGCCCAGCACTCCGATCCTTTCATTTCCTGTGCTGGGACCTGCCTCTCCTAGGACATTTGACAGGGGCTGTTCATCCAGCTCCACCCGTTGGGCTTGCTCTGTCCTCCTGTCCGGCGGGATGGACCTTGCGGGGCAGCAGTGCACTCTGGCACACTTGGCGGGTGGGGGGTGTGGAGGACCTCACAGTCCAGTCCATTTGCCTCCCCTCAGCACCAGGTGAAGCTCTTGTTTGCCTGGAACGTCCTCATGCAGCTTTCAGGTAGCTGCGCAGGTCCCCTTGGGGATAATGTGTGGACATTTGCTGGGCTCAACGTGGTTTTCTCAGAAAAAAGGCAGCTCTGCCTTGGAGGTGGATTTAATCATTGACCAGTCCTTACGGACACAGACTGACACAGCTTTGTGAGAGGCCCTAGGTCAGAGGACCCAGCCAAACCTGGCTAGACCCCCAACTGCAGGAACTGTGAAATAATAAATGTTTGTTACTCTGAAATGCTAATTTTGGAGTAACTTATTACACAGCTATTTGTGGTGTTGTTCAGTCATGTTAGTGTAGTCAAGGAAGCAGAAGAAGATGTTTTTCTGAAAGTCTCTTATTTTCTCTATGACCAATGGATGTTTGCAATTTATCTCTGGTTCCTCTGCCTTTTCTAAATCCAGCTTGTACATCTGGAAGTTCTCGTTCACGTACTGCTGAAGCCTAGTTTGAAGGATTTTGAGCTTTTTCTTGATAGCGTGTGAAATGAGCGCAATTGTAATGATAGTTTGACATTCTTTGGCATTGCCCTTCTTTGGGATTGGAATGAAAACTGACCTTTTTCAGTCCCGTGGCCACTGCTGAGTTTTCCAAATTTGCTGGCATATTGAGTGCAGCACTTTTAACAGCATCATCTTTTAGGATTTGAAATAGCTTGGCTGGAATTCCATCACCTCCACTAGCTTTGTTCACGGTGATACTTCCTATGGTGCGCTTGACTTTGCATTCTAGGATNTTTCCAAATTTGCTGGCATATTGAGTGCAGCACTTTTAACAGCATCATCTTTTAGGATTTGAAATAGCTTGGCTGGAATTCCATCACCTCCACTAGCTTTGTTCACGGTGATACTTCCTATGGTGCGCTTGACTTTGCATTCTAGGATGTCTGGCTCTAGGTGAACAGTCACACCATTGTGGTTATCAGGGTCATTGAGGTCTTTTTTGTATAGTTCTTCTGTGTATTCTTGCCACCTGTTTTTAATCTCATCTGCTTATGTTAGGTCCTTGCTGTTTCTGTCCTTTATTGTGTCCATCTTTGCATGAAAAGTTCCCTTGGTGTCTCCAATTTTCTTGAAGAGATCTCTAGTGTTTCCCATTCAGTTGTTTTCCTCTATTTCTTTGCCTTGTTCATTTAGGAAGTCTTTCTTATCTCTCCTTGTTATTCTCTGGAATTCTATATTCAGTTGAGTATACCTTTCCTTTTCTCCTTTGCCTTTCTCTTCTTTTCTCCGCCATTTGTAAGGCCTCCTCAGACAACCACTTTACCTTCTTGCATTTCTTTTTCTTTGGGATGGTTTTTGTCACTGCCTCCTATACAATGTTATGAAACTCCATCCATAGTTCTTAAGGCTCTCTCTATCAGATCTAATCCCTTGAACCTATTTGTCACCTCTATTGTATAATCATAAGGGATTTGATTTCGATCATACCTTAGTGGTCTAGTGGTTTTCCCTCCTTTTTCCATTTAAGCCTGAATTTTGTAACAAGAGGCTTATGATCTGAGCCACAGTCAGTTTCAGGTCTTCTTTTACTGCCTGTATAGAGCTTCTTCATCCTTGGCTGCAAAGAATATAATCAATTTGATTTCGGTGTTGACCATCTGGTGATGTCCATCTCTTGTGTTGGTAGAAGAAGGTGTTTGCTATGACCAGTGTGTTCTCTTGTTAAAACTCTGTTAGCCTATGCCCTGCTTCATTTTGTACCCCAAGGCCAAACTTGCCTATTACTCCAGGTATCTCTTGATTTCCCACTTTTGTATTCCAATCCCCTATGATGAAAAGGACATGTTTTTTGTTGTTGTTTTTTTTGTTTTTTTGGTGTTAGCTCTAGAGGTTCTTGTAGGTCTTCATAGAACCATTCAACTTCAGGCATTAGTGGTTGGAGCACAGACTTGGATTACAGGTATAGCTATAGATAAGGAATACAGGGGCTCTCAGACTTGTCAGTTTCTTAGCTCTGAAAAATTTGAAAAGATTTGAAGATCTACATAAGGTTGCCACCTTCTTAGTTTACACAATAGGTCTTGAAAAATGACAGTCAATTTTTACTTCCATTATTTTTATAAAAGAAGGGTCATTTGAAAATTTTTATCACAGTGTTATTTGTTTACATACAATAAAGTTCATCCATTTAAAATTTGAGGAATTTTGATAATTCTAAATGACTGTAAGCTCACTTCCATAATTCATATATAGAGTGGCTTCTTTGTCCTAAAAAGTTTCCTTCCACTCCTTTGTTGTTAGTCTCCTCCTAGACTTTTATTTTGGGGGGCTCCAAAATCACTGCAGGTGGTGATTGCAGTCATGAAATTAAAAGACGCTTACTTGGAAGGAAAATTATGACCAACCTAGATAGTATATTAAAAAGCAGAGACATTACTTTGCCAACAAAGATCTGTCTGTCTAGTCAAGGCTATGGTTTTCCTGTGGTCATGTATGGATGTGAGAGTTGGACTATGAAGAAAGCTGAGCACCAAAGAAATGATGCTTTTGAACTGTGGTGTTGGAGAAGACTCTGAGAGTCCCTTGAACTGCAAGGAGATCCAACCAGCCCATTGTAAAGGAGATCAGTCCTGGGTGTTCTTTGAAGGAGTGATGCTAAAGCTGAAACTCCAGTACTTTGGCCACCTCATGTGAAGAGTTGACTCATTGGAAAAGACTCTGATGCTGGGAGGAATTGGGGGCAAGAGGAGAAGGGGACAACAGAGGATGAGATGGCTGGATGGCATCACCAACTCGATGGATGTGAGTCTGGGTGAACTCCAGGAGTTGGTGATGGACAGGGAGGCCTGACGTGCTGCAGTTCATGGGGTCGCAAAGAGTCGGACATGACTGAGCAACCAAACTGAACTGAATGTGACCCCCATGCAACATTTGATTGGCTTAAGAGGAAGGACAGTTGAATATAACAAAACTTAGGAAGGATGTAATCTCAAAATTAAAGGCAACCATTAAACTGAGTATATTTAAATGTATAAGCCAAACTTTATTTATACATGGTCTTATGAATTCATAGACTAATGGCTTTCAACACCACTGTTCTGGCTCCCAACAGTTTTAGATAAGCTAGGCTGCTATAACAAACAGTCCTGAGAACGGTGGTTTAAATAAGATGGAAGAATTTTCACTCCATCACATTTCAAAGGTAGGTGGGCTGTTAGGGCAGCTAGAGGGCTTTATTCTACAAGGTCATCTGGAAAACAAGGCCTGTGAGCTGACCTGCTGACCTCTGTAAGTGATACCCTTCTTCAGGCCCGCAGCAGCTGCTGCATTTCCAATCACCAGGAAAGGAGAGAGCGTGTCCACAGCAAACACCTTTAAGGAAATAACCCAGAAATTTAATATCCAACGTAAACAATTTTTATTTATTTTTCAGTTGTGCTAGGTCTTTTTTGCTATGCGTGGGCTTTCTCTAATTGTGGCTAGCTGGGCTGCTCTCCAATGGGCTTCTCATTGATGTGGCTTCTCTTGTTGCAGAGCATGGGCTCTAGGTGCACAGGCTTCAGGAGCAGTGGTTCTTGGGCTGAGTAACTGTGGCACATGGGTTTAGTTGCCCTGCAGCATGTGGGATCTTCCCGGACAAGGGCTCAAATCTCTGTCCCCTGCATTGGCAGGCAGAGTCTTAGCCACTGGACCACAGGAAAGCCCTAACAACTAACTGTTGCTGATATAGCATTGGCTCAAACTAGTCAGATGACCAAGTCTGTGGGAGGAGGGAGGCAGGACAACACAGAGACTGCTGGGTGACCCAGTGCCCAGTTAACAGATGGAGGATTCTGCTGCCAGCCAAAAGGAGACGGTTAGCATTATGCCCTCTCTCCTGAATTGCCAGCCTTTTCCTCTCTTCTGCCTCCAGCCGTCAGCACTTCCGGTGCGTCTCATCTTTAAAAGCGCTTCCCTGGGCTCCACAGCTGTGCTCTCCTTGTTGGTGCCCCATCTCCTCCCTGTTCCTCACACTCTCTTCCTGAATCCTGTTCACTTCTCAACCCAGGCAATTCGGCTCTCTCCCAACATGTCTCTAAGACTCATTTTTGTTGAATTCATGCTTTCCTTACTGGATGTTCTTCAGCCTCTAGTATGTTGACCTTCTCTCTTAAGTATTTTCTTCCCCTCATTCATTTGATATCATGACTTCATGTTTTCTACTTTCATTTAGTTGCTCTTAGTCCCTGCCCAGAATGATTCCCCTGCTGCCTTCAGTTGCCTCTCAGCATTTCCTAAGACACTATTCTGTTTCATTCTTTTGTCTAAACACTCATCTTAGTAGACCCACTCCTGTGGTGGGTCAGTTAGGATGGTGTTTGACTGCATGTAACAGAAACCCAACAAAGGGTGGCCAATAAAAGTAAGAGGCTCATCTTTTTCATGATGTAACAGGGTGTTTGGGGGCAGGCTGTCAGTCCAGGGATATCTGTGCTCCTTTTATGGACCTGCTTTGCCAACCTGAGTGTGTGGCTCTTTTCCCTGTGGTTCAAAGTTGCTTCCATGTCTTCAGGCACCATATCTACATTCCAGGCAGGAGGAAAGAGAAGAGAAAGGGCGAAAGGCAAAAGGAGGAAGCTAACGAATCTGTCACGTTTCAAGAAATCTCCCTCAGGAGTTCTCCCAGGATTTCTATTTCAGAAACAGTTCCCATGGCCTCTTGTATCTAGAAGAGTGTCATGGGAAGTGAGTGATGTAGCTGTGCACAGGCAGACATGAACAATGCTGGGAGCATTAAGAAAGAAGAAGATGGATACTGGATGGGAGTGGGTGCCACCCACGACTTGAGCGTCTGTCTGCTGACAACTCAAAAATCTGTATCTTCTAAGCAAATGGCCAGTTCTAATATAATGATCAGGGACATGCAAATCTAAACCACAAACCTCACACACATTAGAATGGCTACCATGAAAAACAAAGAACAGAAAACTAGTGTTGGTAAGGATGTGAAGAAATTGGAAGCCTTATACATTGTGGGAATGCAAAATGGTGTAACTGTTGTAGAAAACCATATGGCAGTTCCTTAAAAAATTAAATATGGTATTAAAAATAGTATTAAAAAATCAAATATAGTATTACCCAGCAATTCCATGTCTAGGTATACACCTAAAGAAATTGAAAACAGGGACTCAAAAAGATATTTCTACATCTGTGTCCATAGCAGCATTATTCACAGTGGTCAAAAAGTGGAAGTAACCCAAATGTTCATTGACAGTTGACTGGATAAACAAAATGTGGTATATATGCACGATGAAATAGTAATATATCTTTAAAGGAATGAAGTTCTGATCATGCTACAATGTGAGTAAATCTTGAAGACATCCTGCTAAGTGAGATAAGTCAGACACAAAAGGACCAATATTGTATGATTCCTCTTACATGAGGATCCTAGAATAGGCAAATTCACACAGACAGAAAGGAGAACAGAGGTTACCAGGGGCTGGGGAGAGGGAAGAGACAGAAATTATTGCTTAACGGGTACAGAATTTCAGTTTTGCAAGATGAAAAGAATTCTGGCAATGGATGATGGTTGATGGTTGCACAATAATGTGAATGTATTTGATGCTACTGACTGTCCACTTAAAAATGGTTAATATGGTAAGTTTTATTTACCATAATAAAAATCCATATCTTCAGTTTTGAGCTCCTTTGAAAAAACCCACTTAGGTGCTAGACATTTTAATTTGGATACCTCTGTGCTCAGAATGGAACTCCTAAAATCCCACACGAGGCGTGAAGTTTTAGCCCTTTGAAATCACATATACTCGCTCAGTCTCAGGCCTGCGGAGCTTCACAGGGCACCAGGACAGGAGGGTCTGAGAAAGTTCCAGTTTCAGCCATAGGCTCATGGGCACCAGCCTCCTCGGTGACCCTCGGCTCCTTGGGGCCAGCCCAGGTTACTTCTCCTGCAACAAATGAGCAACTCCTTCCTCTTTTCCTGCTGGTGAGTTCCTCTTTGGAGCTTATGGTGTCTTTTCCTGATATGATGCCAGCTGTGGGACAAGTGTCCGGGTTCTCCTTGGACACACAGGGCTACCTTTTTCCAGAATGCTGCCTGTGACGAGATGTCAGAGTGGAACGCCTTTGTTCAGCCTCCCAGGCTTCTGGCACACCCGTTCCTCAGGACTGGGGGCTTACCCGGGACATGATGAATCATGCAGAGTCCATCCTGGTCAGTTCTCATGCCCAGACTTGTTGTTAAATATGTTGAAGCCGAAGGCTGTGGGGCCACTTTCTGCAAACAGAGGTCCACTGATTCCTATGAGAAGGAAGGTTTTCTCCAAGGGGATCTGCAGTCCCCTGCAATGTCTGCTGACATAGAGTCTGACATAATGTAAGGGCTTCTGCCTCACCCAACATTTCCACAGACACAAAGCAGTGCTCAAGTTGAATGATTTAAAAACTATGTACTAAACTTTTTGGGAGACTTTTTGGTGAGGACAGGGGAAGATTTAGATGCAGGGGATGTTTCTGGTTGTATCAGGCACAAATGTCAGCTCAGGCACACATATGACCTGGTTTTTATCCCTGGAAGCCTGATTAGACTGGGTATTTGTTATCTCTTGCTGGACAACAAATACCCCCAAACTTAAGGATGGAAAGCAACAATATTTATTATCTTCCAGTTTCTGTGGGTCATTAATGGGTTGATTGGGTCCTGGGGCTCAGGACCTCCTAAGCAGCCATCAGGGTCTCAGTCCACAGTTGTTCTAGGCTACCCCGGGCAGAATCCTCTTCCAAGTCAGTACAGTTGGCAGGTGTCAGCTGGTCGATGGCTATTGGCCAAAGGCCACTCTCAGTTCCTGATCATGTGGACCCTTCTGCCTCTCATAACGTGGCAGCTGGTTCATCAGAGTGAGCAGCTGGATGAGCCAAAGAGAAAGAGTGAGCAAGAAGCAACTCACCGTCTCAGGTCTAAATCAGAAGTGACAGCCCATCCTTTTTGACTATATTCTTCTAATTTGAAGTCTCTCACTAGGTCCAGCCCACGTTCANGTGCTTCACACAATTCACCTAGCTGAGCAATTAGACGGTTTCACTACGATTATTTCAGCAGCGCTAAGCACGCTGAAAGCAAATGCACTTCCTTTTAAACGTTCTGAGGAAGCAGCTACCAGCAAAGCTTTTTAAGGCTACTCACGCTTCTTATGCTGCCAGTCAGCGGAATACTTGCCACCATCCATCGTACTAAACCTTAAGACTAAAGCTAAAGACTAAATGAATCGTTTCTCTTTGTCCTTTTTCCTGCTTCTCACAAACGTTAAGAGAAGTCATTTCCCTTACTCACGCTGGAATGTCAGAGGCCAGAGACTGAAGCACGGTGCCAATAAAATGAGACAGAGGCTGATTCATAGTGAAAATAACATGCAACCCTTTCCCAGAGCTTTCAGACATGTGAGCCTCAAAAGAATGTAACATTTTAAGACATCTGTATGTCCTGTTGACAGGTGGATTGGCCAAATGTCTTTGTTCAGAAGTTTCAAGAGGTAGCAGGTTAATAGAGTTNTCCTCTTTGCCAAGGTCTGGGCTGTGTGCCACGGTAGCCTTCTCCAGAGGTCTGGGCTGTGTGCCACAGCCACCTGTGCTGAGGTCCGGGCTGTGTGTCGTGGTCACCCTGAGCTGATGTATGGCTTGTGTTACGCACACTCCCTGCGCTGAGGCCCAGCCTGTGTGCCACAGTCACCCTGCGCCAATGTCCGGCCTATGTGCCGCAGTAGCCCTGTGCCAAGGTCCGGCCTGTGTGCCACGGTCACCATTCTCGGAGTTCTGGAATGTGTTCCGTGGTTGGCTAGCAATGAGTTCCAGGCTGTGTGATGACGTCGCCCTTCACTGAGTTTCAGGCTGTGTGCCTCTTTCGCCCTTCGCGAAGGTCCAGTCTGTGTGCCTTGGTCGCTCTGTGACAAAGTCTGGCCTGTTTGCTGTAGTCACTCGGCGCTGAGATATGGGCTATGTTCCACAATCGGCTAGCAATAAATTCTGTGCTCTGTGCAGCGGTCACCCTGAACAAATTTCTGGGCTGTGTGCTATGGTCACACTTTACAGAGTTTTGGGCTGTGTACCGCGGTAGCCCTGTGCCGATGTTCAGGCTGTGTGCCGCGGTTGCCCTGCACCGAGGTTCGGGCTATGTGCCGCGGTCGCCCTGCACCAATGTCCGGCCTGTGTGCTGCTGTCGCCCTGCACTGAGTTCCGGCCTGTGTGCAACCTGCACCCTGCGTCGAGGTTGGGACTGTGTTCCACGGTCGGCTAGTGACGAGTTCTGGGCTATGTAACACGATCGCCCTTTACTCAGTTTCAGGCTGTGTGCCTCGGTCACCCTTTGCCGAGGAACGGGCTGTCTGCCATGTTTGCCCTGCGCCGAGGTCCTGGCTGTGTTTCACAGTCGACTACCGACGAGTTCCAGGCACTGTGAGGCTGTCACCCTGCACAGATTTCTGAGNAACCAATACAATATTGTAAAGTAAAAAAATAATAATAATAAATAAAAAGCAAAAAAAGAAACATTAGGCTTTAGGTTGACTGTTCATTGAGTTCATATGTTTTACCATATGCACTTGTATTAAAAAGTAACTGGCATTTTGTTTTGTTTGTCTACATTTTAGGAAGGTCTTTGAAAGTATTTTTATTGAATTGCCATATTGGATATACTAAATTAGCCAGAGGGCAAACCATGATGGAAAATTATAGTTCTTGTCTTCTATCTTAATTAGAGCTTACTAATTATCTTAACTAGTACTGCTTTGCCGGAGAAGGCAATGGCACCACACTCCAGTACTCTTGCCTGGAAAATCCCAAGGACGGAGGAGCCTGGTGGGCTGCAGTCCATGAGGTCGCTAAGAGTCGGACATGACTGAGCAACTTCACTTTCACTTTTCACTTTCATACATTGGAGAAGGAAATGGCAACCCACGCCAGTGTTCTTGCCTGGAGAATCTCAAGGACGGGGGAGCCTGGTGGGCTCCCGTCTATGGGGTTGCACAGAGGCAGACACGACTGAAGCGACTTAGCAGCAGCAGCAGCAGTACTACTTTGGAGTAATCAATCTTACATCTGTTTAGCCGTAGATAAAGCTGGTGGCTCAGCTGGTAGAAATCCACCCACAGTGCTGGAGACCTGGGTTCGATCCCTGAATTGGGAAGATCCCCTGGAGGAGGGCATGACAACCCACTCCAGTATTCTTGCCTGGAGAGTCGCCATGGACAGAGGAGCCTGGGGGGCTGCAGTCCATGGGGTGGCCGAGAGTCGGACACAACTGACCACCTAAGCACAGCATAGCACAAAGTGAGAAACTAAACCAGGAGGGTTCATTCTGGCTTTGTTCTTCAGAATTCGACTGATTTTCAAACATAGGTACTAATTGTCTTGTAGGCATTGCATTAGGAAGGTTGAATCAAAGTAAAGTAAGAACTTTCTTACTCTGTCTTTTCAAAATGATCAGTGTTATGAGTGACTCTGAAACTCACGGAGCACCCAAAACTCAGGACCACGATTCAAGGGAGGGGTTAGCTCTCACCCACCCTCTCCCCACCCAGCCTGTCTGCCCCCAGCTCAACAGCCTCCTCCCCTGAGCTGTCTGGAGCATAATTCACACCTACGAACTGCATTTTCACTTCTATTGCTAATTTGTAAAAAGTAGAACCAGAGCCAGCGCATGCTTCTTCTCTCCCAGGGCCCCTGTGGTGACAGAAGTCAGGTCCCGGGAGCTGGTGGCCTCGATGCGGGGTCCCTGCCCCACGTCCCACTGCTAAGCACACTGCAGTCAGGGCTCACTGGAAAGCCCTCCCTCCGCTCGCTCCTCGAGGATGGCCAAGCGCCATCAATTATGATGAAGCAGAAGGATTGTAAAGGTGGTCAGATTTATGAGCC
Organism: Neotragus pygmaeus; assembly: GCA_006410875.1. Taxonomy (NCBI): domain Eukaryota; kingdom Metazoa; phylum Chordata; class Mammalia; order Artiodactyla; family Bovidae; genus Neotragus; species Neotragus pygmaeus. The sequence goes on from SJYV01002628.1 coordinate 13,532, forward strand.
TCTCTTATCACTGGCCCTGTCTCAACTGAGTGTGAGCCACAGGGCTATCTCCCTCCCAGGTAACTCCAACCAAACACTGGCTGCCCACGTGTCCCATCAGGCCACGCCCCCTTCCATCTGTGGGCGCCTCTCATAGAAAGAGGCTCCAGTGACCCTGGGCTCTCCCCCAGGTACTGCAGCCACATCTTGCTTCATGTCTTAGACGGCCCCACGAGCCCCCCTCACCTCTGGGCTGCCCACCCACAATCCACTGTGCGTGCATGCACACTCAGTTGCTTCAGTCGTGTCTGGCTCTTTGTGACCCTATGAACTGTAGCCCACCAGGCTCCACTGTGCATGCAGATTCTACAGGCATGAATACTGGAGTGAGTGACCACACCCTCCTCCAAGGGATCTTCCCAACACAGGGATCAAACCCAGGTCTCCTACATCTTCTGTATTCACAGGCAGGTTCTTTACCACTAGCACCACCTGAGAAGCCCTGACAAAGCCACTACCTGCCCTCTAAACTCCTTCCTCTTCTTCCCAAGGTGTTCTCTTGGCTCTCAAAGGAAAAACTGGACTATAGAGGTAGATCTTGGCGGCTGTTCCTGGGTCATGGTCCTGGCAAATCAGGCAGGGGTTGTCCTGTGGGTGGTGAGACCCCACAATCCCTGGGGCTTGGGGGGGACTTTCTATTTTCCCTGCATTACATATCTTGGGGGATGGTGACCCCAGCCAGAAGCCAGCCATTCAGACCCACTCAGACTCCAAGTTCTGACATCTCATTCAAATCTCATCTAATTCATATCAACGGATAGTCCCTGCCCTCTATCCCACCTCCAGGGCCTCAGGCCTCCTTTACTTCTCATCTGGTCCACCATCCCCTCTCCAGCCCCTGGTAGAGTGGCTTTTCAGGAAGCCAGATTGGGTCATGGCCTTCCGCTGCTAAAAAATGGACAGGAAACTGTAAGAGAGGCTGTAAGAGAGGCTCTCTTCTTCCCCGCAGTCTCTCTGGCCATGAACCCAGCCCCGTCTGTGGATCCAGCCTTATCTAGGCCCCTCCCCAGCAATACCTGCACTCCAGTCCATCCAACGTCTTGTCCTTTGTCACCAGAACATGACATGCACTCGCAGCTGCTCCACCTTTGAACACGCCGTCCTGCAAATTGCACCTCTCTTCTAGCAAANCCTTATCTAGGCCCCTCCCCAGCAATACCTGCACTCCAGTCCATCCAACGTCTTGTCCTTTGTCACCAGAACATGACATGCACTCGCAGCTGCTCCACCTTTGAACACGCCGTCCTGCAAATTGCACCTCTCTTCTAGCAAATTCCTGCTCATCCTTCAAGTTGGAGCTCAAAGGTCCACTCCTATAGGAAGCCCTCTCCTATCCAGGTCAGCTTGAGCCGCCATAAAAAAAAACACAGACGGAGGACTTAAACCACAAAAATGAGTTTTCTCCCAGATCAGGAAACTGGAAGTCTTTGATCAGGGTGCCAGCGTGGTCAGGCTCTTGTGAGGGCTCTCCTCCTGGCTTACTGATGCCACCTTCTCCCTGGGTCCTCACATGGGGGGTGATGCATGGTGGGGAGACGCTTCCTCTTTTCCTTTTTTTAAATAAGCCATTAATTCTATCAGACTAAGACCCCACACTTATGACCTCATTGAACTGTAGTTATGACCAACCTAGATAGCATATTGAAAAGCAGAGACATTACTTTGCCAACAAAGGTCCGTCTAGTNGAGGCCTGACGTGCTACAATTCATGGGGTCGCAAAGAGTCGGACACAACTGAGCGACTGAACTGAACTGTAACTACCTCCTGAGAAATCCATCTCCAAATATAAGTACATTGGGGGTTGTGGTTTCAGCATATGAATTTGAGGCAAATATGACGGCAACCCACTCCAGTACTCTTGCCTGGAGAATTTCATGGACAGAGGAGCCTGGTGGGCTATGTCCCTGGGGTTGCAAAGAGTCGGACTTACGACTGAAGGACAACCACTTTCACAGTTGAGCCTGTAGCACCTCCTCAGTTGGTTGCACCCTCCTTCAAAGCCATATCTGCCAGGGCAGGATGTTCCTTTACCACAACACCTCGTCCTTCCTCTGAATCCATGTCTCCCAACATACACTGACAAACTCATGGATTTGTTGCGTCTACCCAGTCCCATTTCCTGCTTCTTCAGCATTGCTTCCTCTGTGAGGAGGCCCCTGTCTTTTAGCAGACTTTGTATGACAATGTGTCTGTCTCCCCAACTGTGACCAGAGCTCTGAGAGGGCAGGAGCTGCTTCTCCCTTACCTCTGGGCACTAAACACCTTGCACAGAGCTGGCCTGGTGGGGAGCTTTCTGCTTCTGCTATGGGAAGACCTACAGCCCTGCCTCTGAGCCCTGCCTGGTATCCCTCACTCCCACAGTGAGGTCTTACAAGGTCTTATTCCAATGCTCCCCCAGCCCAGAAGCCTCTGCAATTTTCCTGGATGCTAAGAGGAGACTTGCCTGCTGTGTACACAGGGCAGCAGATGTACAAGCTGGAACAGGTCATTGTTAGTAGCCCTCTCTTTGTTCCTGCACCAGGGCAGACTTATTTTTAGCATCGCAGCAAAAATGAAAATCCCATTCCATGTTTTCCCTCCAGGTATCCAGAGGTGCACGGTGTATAAATGGTCCTGCACCCTGGGGAAGAGAGCAAGCAGTTCCTCATATAGGCATTTATTGAATACATCCACTTTTACTCCCAGGCCAAAAGTATCAAGCTGAAAATATCTTATGTATGAGCTCTGGACCAAAACATGAAGCAGTTGGGTCATTAATCATGGGTAATATGTTGAATAGGAACTTGATTAAAGCACACTCTGCGTTCCCCAGACGTAGCTGCTTCTTTGCTGTGACCACAGTGGAAGTTTAGCCTCCCCCCGGCCTTGCTTTCACGCTGCGCCTCCTTGAGGGCTCCTGGACGAGTGGTGGCGTCTTGCCAGCCTTTGGAAGATCGCTGTCCCGAAAGGGTCGTCACCGGCTTAGCCCCAGGGATTCTCAAACTTCCAAATAGCGCCCAGACGGCGTTGGTCTTCGGGGCACTTAGTCGATAAGGAGCAATGGAGACTAGCAGCGGGAGCAACTTGCCGGCTCTCAAAGCCCCAAGGGAGTAGGCTGTCCCCGCGATCCCTAAGTAGAACGCGCGAGGCGCCACGTGGCTGGGGAAACGCGCTGCCTTAAACCCCTTCCCCCAGCAGCAGCCAGTGCGGAGGCGGCGCGGCGCCCAGGGGTCACGGGGGCCCGGCCACCTTGTTCCTCAGAATTCCAGGTACCCAGCGCCCTGCGAACAAGCCTGCAGGGCTCTCTCAGGTGCTCGGACCCTGAGCCGCAGAGATTCGGAGGCCCCGGCTCTCTCCATAGCCCCGCTCCTGCCTTGGAGAGCACCTGAACGGGGAGTAGGGGAGAAGGTTGTGGGTTCCAGCGCCTTTGATCGCCGGCCCCACTTCGGGATCCCCGTCTCGGAGTCAAATTCGCCTCCTCCCGCTATGCGTCTCCCCTCGCCCGGGTACCCCAGCCCCGGAATCCAGCTGGGGCCGTCCCTCTGAGAAAAAAACTGGCGGCCCCGCGCCGGGTAGCAGCGCCACCTCCGTGCACCTAGCAACACCTAGAGCTCCGGCAAGGAGAAGTAATTTACAAGAAAGTTTCCCAGCCCGGGCGGGTGGACAAATCGAGTCCTCTAGACTCCCGGACTGCGGCCGCCTCCCCTTTCCTCTGCTCCCCGCGGGGTCCTAGAGCCCGGCACTGCGGGCCCATGTGACCCTGGAGTACTTGCGCGGGGCGAGCGGAGCCGAGAGGTACTCTTGCGCGAAATCTGTGCGGCTGCCTGGGTATCAGAGAGACGCAAAATCCCGGTTCTCCTTGGCATCTCCAAGCGGCAGCGTGCACTGGGCCGCATGTCCGAAACTGTTCCCTGCCCCTCCCACCCCTGACCCCTTCTTTACGCAACCTCCTTGCAGAGTACCCGGACCCGGACGGAACCGGTTCCAACTTTTAAAGTGAGTCCGCGCCAGGGAAACTCAGAGACCGAGACCTGCCTCTCCGCCCACCCCAACCAACCCTAACCCCCAGTCTTTGGCTGGAGGTGGGTCCCCTGGAGAGGCTACAGAAGGGGGCCCTGCCATCGACCACTCGTGCGCGGGGGCGACAACTCTACCGAGGGTGGGGCACCGCGCGCGGGTCTTGGTTCGGCTGGCGACGCGGGAGGTAGTAGGCGTTGCCCCGCGGCCCCTCGCCGCCAGCTCTGAGCCTCAGCCCCACTCGCCGCCCTCTGCAGCCCGCGGGCGCTAAGACCCAGGAGGCGCTGCGCCGTTGTCACCGTTTGCACACTAGAGGGCGACAAACCGCCCCCGTATAAATGCGGGCCCCGCGCGGGCCTGGCCATTCGCGACCGGGAGCTGAGCGGGCGCGAGCGAGTAGGGGCTCTGGGT
>SJYV01002629.1:0-19460 GCA_006410875.1 Neotragus pygmaeus
CCAGGCTCCTCTGTCATATTGTTCATGGGGTTCTCGTGGCAAGAATACTGGAGTGGATTACATTTTCTCTTCCAGTGGATCACATTTTGTCAAAACTCTTCACTGCTACCCATCTGCTTTGGTGGCCCTGCATAACATGGCTCATGGCTTGAGTTACTCCTGTCCCTACACCATGACAAAGCTGTGATCTATGAAGCGAAAACTGTGCATATCAACACTAAATTGATATGAATTGAATAACTAACTACCTCAAATTAAAAGCCAAATATTGTCAGTTTGGATAAAAAAATTCCAGTGACCTGCTGCTTACAAGAGACATAATCTAAGTATGAGACTACACAAAGGTTAACTGTAAAAGGATGCGAAAAGATATACCATTGAAACTTTTAGTAATAGAAAGTTGTTATAGCTATCACTATATCAGACAAAGTCAATTTTATTTATTTATTTTATCATGTCATTTCTTATTTTTAAATTGTAAATTTACTTTTATTGGAGTATAGTTGATTTACAGTGCTTTGTTACTTTCAGACAACATAAATTTTAAGGTAAGAAGCATGATTAAAGATAGAGTATTATTTATCATTAAAGTTTCATTTATCAAGAAGATAAAACATTTATAAATTGGATGCCCTGAATAGCAGAGTCTCACATATGAAGAAAAAATTGAATAGAACTAAAAATAAAAGCAAAATCCTATTTACTCAAAATGGAAAACTTAAATGTATCCCTCCTCTCAGTAACTGATAAACAAAATCAGTAGACCTACTGAATGACATGATTAACAAATTTGACATAACTGATATAAATAAAAACCTATACCCAATAATTATGGGATATACATTCTACTCAAGTACACATGCTACTACTGCTGCTAAGTCACTTCAGTCATGTCCAACTCTGTGTGACCCCATAGACAGCAGCCCACCAGGCTCCTCCATCCCTGGAATTCTCCAAGCAAGAACACTGGAGTGGGTTGCCATTTCCCTCTCCAATGCATGAAAGTGAAAAGTGAAAGTGAAGTCGCTCAGTCGTGTCCGACTCTTAGCGACCCCATGGACTGTAGCCCACCAGGCTCCTCTGTCCATGGGATTCTCCAGGCAAGAGTACTGGAGTGAGTCACACATGAAACCTTATCAAAATTAACTATGTGCTAGCCCATAAAGCATATTTCATAACAAGCAAATCATACAAAGCATGTTCTCTGACCACAGTGGAATTAAGCTAGAAATCAATAACAAAATGATAATGGAAAATATCCATATATTTAAGGANCACACACGAAACCTTATCAAAATTAACTATGTGCTAGCCCATAAAGCATATTTCATAACAAGCAAATCATACAAAGCATGTTCTCTGACCACAGTGGAATTAAGCTAGAAATCAATAACAAAATGATAATGGAAAATATCCATATATTTAAGGACTAAAAATATAATTCTGAATAGTTATTTAAAAACAATACTCTTTAAAAAAATAAATGAAAGCCATACACATGAATAACCTTAAATAATTCAAAGATATCATATTGGAAATTAGAAACTATCCTTTTTTTCTAACTTATTCTTAAATAGTTGATTTTCAGCTTTTCTTCTTTTCTAATATGTGCATTTAGGTCTATAATTTTCCCTCTAAGCATACCTTTCAGCTGCTCTACAACTTTTTTGGACATCTTATCAAATGTAAATAACAATTGTAGTGGATTGTAGACTTAAATATGAAAGATAAAAACATAAATCTTTGACAAGATAACATAGCTACATGTTCTTTGTATAAGCAAAGAAATCTTCACAGGATTAGCTGCAGAGGAAAAGATTAATCAATCAACTGAGCATATTAGAATTAGGAAATCATTTATCAAAAGGTATCATTAAGAAAATAAAAAAGCAATCCAGCTAATTGGTGAAGATATTTGAAACACATATAACAAAGAACTCATAATCAGAATATATAAAGATTTCCTACAAATTAATTAGGAATAAAGGACAACACAGTCATGAAATAGACATGAAATTCGAATAGCAACTTACATAGGAACATATCTAACTGGCCAATAAACATGAAAAGGTGTTCACCTCATTTGTAAGCAGAATATAATAATATAATGAAAACATAATAATAAAAATACAATGAGTTATCATTGTATCTACTTGAATGTTAAAATTTAAAGAAATAATAACAAAGTTATGTAGAGCAATGAGAATCCTCATAGTCTGCTGGTAGAACAGTAAATTGGTACAACCAGTTTGCAGAAATGTTTGGCATTATCTACTGAACTTGAATGTATTCAGGCCCTGTAATTTAGCAATATGCACATAATATGCACCCAAGAGAAATACATGCACATGTATATCAAAAGGTAGGAATATGACTGTTCATAGCAACAGTTTTACATGACAAATTTCCCACATCACAGTGACCTCTGATCAAGGCATGAAATCTGTCCATTTATAGTGTTGCTTTGTACCCCTCTGCCTGCAGTGTGGGAGACCTGGGTCCGATCCTTGGGTTGGGAAGATCCCCTGGAGAAGTGAAAGGATATCCACTCCAGTATTCTGGCCNACCTCTGATCAAGGCATGAAATCTGTCCATTTATAGTGTTGCTTTGTACCCCTCTGCCTGCAGTGTGGGAGACCTGGGTCCGATCCTTGGGTTGGGAAGATCCCCTGGAGAAGTGAAAGGATATCCACTCCAGTATTCTGGCCTGGAGAATTCCATGGACTATGGCTGGTCAGTTGGACATGACTGAGTTCAGTCACTCAGTCATGTCCAATTCTTTGTGACCCCATGAACCACAGCACACCAGGCCTCCCTGTCCATCGCCAACTCCTGGAGTCCACCCAAACCCATGTCCATTGAGTCAGTGATGCCATCCAATCATCTCATCCTCTGTCATTCCCTTCTCCTGTCCTCAATCTTTCCCAGCATCAGGGTCTTTTCAAATGAGTCAGCTCTTCGCATCAGGTGGCCAAAGTATTGGAGTTTCAGCCTCAACGTCAGTCCTTCCAGGAAACATACAGGACTGANCCATGATATTAGTTTTCTGAATGTTGAGCTTTAAGCCAACTTTTTCGCTCTCCTCTTTCACTTTCATCACTGGTGAGAGTAGGTTACACTAATCCCAGGTACTGGTTTGGCATATGCCTAGGATTGGTATAAAGCCGCTTGCTGGCAAGTCTGAGCATTGCATCCAGGAAGCTGTCCTCCCTGCTTCTCCAGACACCATGGTGGCAGACAGTTATCATCTCTGTCTTAGAGATGAGGTGCAGAGACTTACCTTGTTCTCGTAAGTGGGAAACTAGCCCCCTAGACCACCACATCCAGCGTTCTCCCATCCCTCCAGCACATCAGCTCATGCTTTTAGCCAGGTGGCTACAGCATCAGGGCTTCCCTGGTGGCTCACATGGTAAAGAATCTGCCTGCCATGCAGGAGACCTGGGTTCGATCCCTGGGTCAGGAAGATGCCCTGGAGAAGGGAATGGCAACCCACTCCAGTATTCTTGCTTGGAGAATCCCATGGACAGAGGAGCCTGGTGGGCTACAGTCCATGGGGTTGCAGAGACACGACCGAGTGACTAACACTTTGATTTTTCACAACAGCATTCAACAAAGGGCTCTTGCTGACTGGCTAAGAAGATCCCTGGAGAAGGGGGTCAGTCCTGGTGTGTGCTCTTTGCCCTCTCGTTAACCTCAGACACCGCTCATCCTGGGGCCAGCAGACCTTCTGTGACCCTTAAGATTGGGGGTAGCATGAGTGCTAGTCCCTCAGATCTCTCCCAGTTTCACACACACACACACACACACACACACACGAGCTCATGCCATGGGGATCATAAATGCCTTCTTCCAAATTTTCTCTCTGTTCAGATGTTCTTTCCTGAGTTGTACATGTGATGACAAGGGGGGAGATAAGGGAGAGAGATGGAGGGGAAAGTACCTTCTAATCTCATTGTCTGTGCTGTCTGAATGTGTCAGAAGAATTCCACTTGTGTTGAGTTACCTACTGATGCAGGCATGTAAGAGAGTGTTGGTCCAGGGGATATTTTTTGTGAGCGTTATACTCTAATCTATTAGTTGACAAGTCTGCACTGAGCCTCTGCCCTCTGCATGGTTTGGAACAGTGTTAGCGGGATGCAGAGCATGAAGGTCCTGGTAATTAGATGGGAAATTAGACTGATGTATTTGAGAAAACATTCTCAGGAAGCAACACCCAGTGCTAACTTTGTGAACAAATGAAATTTTAGTGGGCAAAGAAGGGGTGACTGTTGCCATTTGAACTGAGCCAAGACGGGGTGACTGGGTTTTCTACCAATGGAAAAGTGATGGGAAGTTTCCAGTTGCCCAGGCAATAGCTTGCTGGGCTAGATGGTGTGGTGACTGCAGAGGCAGAGAGGGTTGTGTGGACAGACAATGAATAAGATATGGATTAGGGCATGGTGCTTTGTAAAATTCTAGAAATCTCTCAGGAAGGGCTATGAATCAATCAACACATCAATAAGTATTTGTAGAGTTCCCACCATGGTCTAGTAACTGGTGGTTCAGAATATATGGGCTTCTCAGGTAGTATAGTGGTAAAGAACCTGCCTGCCAATGCAGGAGACCTGGGTTCAATCTCTGGGTTGGGAAGATCCTTTGGAGGAAGAAATGGCAACCCACTCCAGTATTCTTGCCTGGAGAATCCCATGGACAGAGAATCTGGAGGGCTACAGTGCATAGAGTTGCAAAGAGTCAGACATGACTGAGCACGGCACAGTAGAAATGTATATGACTCAGGCTGAGCACTGACATGAAAAATAGAAGCATTGGAGAAGACATTTGGCATAATGAAGTAAATCTGCATAAATCAAATGGGAAGCCATGAGTCCTGGCCTGGAGATGTCTCTGGTAGACCATGCTCCCCCTTGCAGTCAGGGGTGGATCAATAACTGATTCTCCTTAGGGGGTTAAAGTGAGTGCTCCCAGGTCAAGGTGTTACAAGGAGGGTGTGACTTTTCTGCTGCTGTTCCCACCTGCCACTTGGATGCAGAGTGACCAGTAGGAGACTGGACCCTGAGTTGGAGTCCTGCTGACCAGGAGCACCTTCACTGGACAGGAGTCAGAGGTACACTTCTACTGTGTCCAGTTACAAAGTGTCAAGAGTAGGTTTATTAGGGTCGGGAGTACTTTCTTTGCTCTTTGTGTTAGGCAACCCCTGCAATGAGATCAGGTAATCTTTTAGCAGCATTTTCTGGGACCCTGATCTAGGACTGAGGATACAAAAGTGGGCTTATATGAGGAGTTAGTGAAGAGTCAGAGCTTAGGTCGAAATGACTGTATCTGTTGCTCAGGGCTTTCTCTTTCCTTCTCCCTCTAGTGTGCCCAGGAGGGCACCAGCCCCTATTCCTGCCCACTTGTTTACCCTCAAAGCTCAGAATGACCCAGACAGATGACACATTCCCCCTTCTGTTTCCCATAGACCCTCTCATGGGAGAATCTGATCAATTACAGAAGAACGGTCTCTGATCCTTTCTTTGCTGCCTGTTGACTATTAGAAGATCCTAGATTATGTATGTACATTTGCCACAGGGTCATCAATACATTGAATACGGTTTCATAATTTAAGATGCTACTTGTACCACACGAGCTTTCCGAAAACCATTTGCATCATTTCCCCAGAAGGGCATAATGATTGGGAGATGATTATTAATTATTACTAATTATTCATAATTAATGAACCAGAAATGGACCGTGAGGAGAGGAGAAATAAAGGGTTCGAGTGGGTGAGTAGGGAGTGGGTGTGCTCAGGTTTGAAGGACTCTCCAGACCCCACAGGCAGAAGGTCTGCGGGCCTCCCTGTGCAGACAGAGTGGGGCAGCATGGCCTCAGAACCCTTCTTTTCTGCATTCCAAACATCCCTCTCCTGGGTCCCCACACCCTGATCCAGTTCCTCATCAGTGCTGCCTGGAGCCCATAATATCCTCTTCCAGGTGCCAGGTGATGATGCTAACTGTTCCAGACTTAAATTATTTCTCTTCTCAAGGTGAAAAACTTTATGTATAAAGGGTCTTCTGAATTATGAAAAAATAATTAAGGCTCCAAAAAAGGAATTACTGTACAATTCAACAATGTAAGGTAATACAACATAAAATGGCGTAATCACTTTAGAAAATTGTGTGCTGTTTGTCCAAAAGCTAAAATACACATTCCCTGGGGGTCGCTCCTAATGCATATATTTGTGCAACAAAAGACAGATAAAAAATGTTCATACCAGCATGAATCATAATAACCCTGAGCTGGAAACAAGTTCATGTCCATCGTCAGTATGTGTATAAATAAACTGTGGTCAATTCATTGATGGGATACTATATGGCAAGGAAAAACACAAACTTTGCTGCATCCAACAACAAGGATGAATCTCTTGGGTATGACACTGAACAAAACTAGCCAGATATACAAGATATTTACAGTATAATTTGATTTATAAATGTCTTACAGATGGTTAAAAAAAGGTATTTTTATGAAAAACAAAGAGTACTGGCTGCTTTTGGAAATCACTGGCTGGGAGGGCAGGAGGAATGCTTCTGAGAGCATGAAGGTGTCTCCTTGGGGTCCAGAATGTACTGTAGAGCCCCTGACGTGGGGATGGTTTCATGTGCTTTAGCTTTATGTACCTTGTTGTATGTATAGGGCTTCCTTGGTGGATTATTGTATAAACACTGAGTGCACTATACTTTTTCAATATGATTAAAGGAAGCTGTGGGGCTTCCCCGGTGGTCCAGTGGCCAAGACTCCATGCTCCCAGTGCTGCGGGCCTAGGTTCAATCCTTGATCAGGGGTCTAGATCCCAAATGCTGAAACTAAGACCCCGTGCAGTCAAATAAATAAATATTTTTTAAAAAGATAATGGCAGGGGGCAACTGAGGAACTTTAAGCCTAGCAGCCACCAGTGGAACAGAAGACACTGGCTTGCACTGAGCCCTGTGGAGGGGCTGGAGGCTCCATCATGGTAGACTTCAAGAAGCTTTGGACACCACACGGGAAGCCCTGCTCTTCACCTCCTATTCCTTCTCTATGAGAACTGACCGCATCTCACTGAGCACCCCATTCTGGGCAGAGAAGCAGTACCATCTGCCTGGCATACTCCCCTGGTCCACCCACTCTCCCACTTTGCCTAGTAAAAGTTTCCCTATCTCTTTTCTCCCCTGAAACCTTCAGTGGCTGCTGCCTCGTACTCACTCTCCTTCGTGGAGAAGGCAGGAGCCATAGGAAGTCAGCCTCTCCCCGACACCTGCCCCACGTCCTCCAGCCTCCAGCACTCTCCAGGTGGCCATACCCTTCCTACCAGACGCCAGCCTCTCTGCTGCTCAAGTGGCAGCCGGCCCCTCCTGTATCACCAGTTTTCCTCTCTTGAGCCATTCCTATCGGCACACAAGCAAGGTATAATACCTCCCATCTTAAAATAAAAACTCCTCCCTCCAACTGTTGTTCACTTAGTTTCCATCCTTGGGTCGGGAAGGTCCCCTGGAGAAGGGAATGGTAACCCGCTTCTGTGCCTGGGAAATCCCATGGACAGAGGAGCCTGGGGGGCTACAGCCCATGGGGTCTCAAACAGTCGAACAGGACTGAGTGCCTAACACCTTTAGAGTAAAGGCCCTCCAAAGATTTGTAAGTCTTACTTGTCTCCACTGGCAAGAATTCCCCCATCCTCTCTTGAGCCCTCAGCATCTGGCCCGTATCCTCACTGCCTGACACGGTCGCTGCCTCCAGTGACAGCTCTGTCCTCCCCTTCGTTCATAAACAGCCGCATCAGTGGGCCGTCCCTTCCTCCTCCTCGTTGTGTGTTCTTTATCCGTGTGCAGAGCATGCTTCTCTCTTGATTTCCCCCTTCCTCACTGATGACTCTTGCTTCATCTCCTTTCCCCCATTTTTGTTTGGGCTGTATTGTTTCCATTCACCCCAGGTTATTCCTTGGATCTTTTCTTTTCCTTATTAATTATTTCTTGGCTGTGCTGAGTCTTTCTTGCAGTGCCTGGCCCCTCTAGCTGCGGTGCACACGGCTTAGTTACCCCGCTGCATGTACAATCTTAGTTCCCTGACCAGGAATAAAAGTCACCTCCCTGGCACAGGAAGGCAGATTCTTAACCCTGGACCACCAGAGAAGTCCTGAATCTTTTCTTTTCTCTCCCTCCCTTTACTACATTATTTCTCATCCAGTGTCAGGGGTTTAAAATACAAACTCCAAACATTTATATCATACTGCCCACTGGGCATGATATGAATATCTAATTTTATCTCAAATTTCATATCTCCCAAAGCAGATTCCTCTTGCTGGCATCTGATCATAGCATATAGTGACCTTGCTCTCCAATCGCTTGGGTAAAAAAAGCCTTTCCTCGTCTCAACCCTCTAGTGCCTTTTTCAGTCCAAAGAGTCTGTCTTTCATCCAAATGCCAGGCAAAGACTCAACGGCCACCCACAGCCTTCTTCATCCCTGTTGATGGAAACTCCATCTTGCCAGTCGCTCAGATCAAAGACTCTGGCCTCGTCCTTACCTTCACTGTTTCTCTCATGACCCATATTTACACCATCAGCAAATACTGTCAGCTCTACTTTCCAGAACCTGCTGGCCAGTTCTGACACTGTCACCCCTGCAGGATTATGACAACAGCCTACCAGGCTTTGGACCCGAAGGCGTCCTGCTCTTCCAGGAATTCCTCAGTAGCAGCTGGACGTGGACATTCCAAGTAGGGGAGGGCTTTGTAACGAGGTCGTGGTGGGTGGCATTGGAGAGCTTGGAAAAGTGGCCCTTTACCAACCAGTTTGGAAGGTTTTAGTGTTTTAATGATCAGTACTCCCATATATAGCCTATGTTGGGCTGAATATCACCGTTGCTATCCCCATTTTTCCTTTCACTGTCCTCCTTCTTGCCACATGCCCAGCATCCACGTGTGGTATACTCCTCTCCACTGGGCTCTCTCCCGAGTCTTGCAGACCTCTGCTCAGATGTCAACTTCTGGGCTTCCCTGGTGGCTAAGTGGTAAAGAATCTGCCTGCCAATGCAGGGGACATGGATTCGATCCCTGGTCCAGGAAGATCACACCTGCCGAGGGGAAATCAAGCCCATGCACCACAGCTACTGAGGCTGTGCTCTAGAGCCTGGGAACCACAACTCCTGAGCCCACGTGCCACAGCTACTAAAGCCTGAATGCTCTAGAGCCTGCGCTCCACAACGAGAGAAGCCACCTCGATTAGAAACCCATGTACCACAACTAGAGAGTAGCCCCCTCAGTGCAACTAGAGAGAAGACCATGCAACACTGAAGTCCCAGCACAGCCAAATAAATAAGCACATGAATAAGCTTTTTTTTTTTTTTTTAAATGTCAACTTCTCAGAGAAGCCTGTCATGACCACCAGAGCATTCCCATCCCCTCCATGTCCCTGGTCAGTATCATTTTCCAGACCTCTCTCAACAGCCTTCTCTGCCTTCTGTCTGCTTGCTTCATTTTAATTTTCTCTCTTCTACACTGGAATCTGCTTTCTGGGGAAAGGAGTTTTGTCCTTCCCTCTGCTGCAGGTCCAGTGCCTGCTTCAGAGGAGGTGCTCAATGAAATTGTTGAATGAACGAATAAAAGATCACTCTGTCACTAAATAAACCTAATCATCAGTACCAACCATCCCTCATGCTAGGTTAAACTCGGGGTAAGAAAGAGTTTTTGGAGAGTCGGAGCTACCCACCAGAGGAATGAGCAGTTTCAAAGCTATGGAGTGCTTCCCATTTGGGGAATCTGTGCATTATGCTGTGAAATCTGGGCTCCATCCATATGGGCTTCAAGTGATGCAGCTTAACCTCTTAGGGCCTCTGTGTTCCCAACTGCAAGATGGGGTGATAACCCATGACAAAGGATTGTGGTGACAGAGTGTGCTAAGTCCGTATTATAAGATCCCACGTATATTAGGTGTATAGGGGTGGTTCTCTTGCCTTCCTTCTCATCCTTCCAACGGTGCAGCGGTCCTTGTGCATGCTTAGTCTCTCAGTCATGTCTGGTTCTTTGTGACCCCATAGACTGTAGCCCACCAGTCTCCTCTGTCCATGGAATGCTTTTAGTGATTTTATTTATTTTTGGCTGTGTTGGGTCTTTGCTGCTGGGGGCGGAGGAGGGGGGGTGGCTTTTCTCTAGTTGCGGTGCACAGATTTCTCATTGCCATGGCTTCTCCTGTTGTGGACCCCAGGCTCTAGGGTGTGCAGACTTCAGTAGCTGCAGCAATGTGCTCAGTAGTTGTGGCTCCAGGGCTCTTGAGCTCCAGGCTCAATAGTTGTGGCACACAGGTTTATGTGCTCCACAGCATATGGGGTCTTCCTGGACCAGAGATCAAACCTGTGTCTCCTGCACTGGAAGATGGATTCTTTATCACTGAGCCACCAGGGAAGGCCCTGTCCATGGAATTTTTCAGGCAAAGAATACTGGAGTGGGTTGCCATGCCCTCCTCCCGGGAATCTTCCTGATCCAGGGATTGAACCCACATCTCCTATGTCTCCTGCATTGCAAGTAGATTCTTCACCTGCTGAGCTACTGGGGAAGTCTCGTGGTGGTCCTTGGTTGGAAACATAGCTTCAAGGATGCAAGTGTAGGTGGGGCGGGTGTGGAATCAGGCCGGGGCTGGAGATGGGGGTGGGAGCAGGGGTGGGAACCAGGCTTGCGAAGTTGAGGGCACAGAGCAGGCCCCATCTGTGCTGCCAGGCCTTCTGTGATGATCTGGGAGAAGTGACAAGCACGAACCCAGATCATGCATATTCAAAGCCCAGTCTGGTTCTCTGGCACAATGGGCAGAACAACCCAGCAGGTAACAGCTTGCCTTCTTGAGTCAAGCACGGAGTAACTGGGTCGTTTAGGTCTGAACTGAGGGAGCAGGATGGGATCCCAAACACTACATCTTTTCTTGGAATTCAGGTGGACTGTCTTTAAATGAAGGGTTCATCCAAGATTCTCTGACTCCCAAGGTATGTCTGGATAGAATTTACCCAAGAGCTTGGAGGGGGAAAATGAATCTTTCTTTTCCTAACTGCTAACTGAATTGGAGCACATTCTTCTATTTTAGGTCCAGGCAACAATCCACATTACTGTTGGTGGTGACTCTGTACCGGTGACTTTGTCTCCAACAGAGTTCACAGTTTCATGTCACACTCTAGTTGTTGCAAATGTCACAAAATATCAACATACTCTTCATGACTTTGAAACAATGGTAGTTTTTAGAACTGCTATTGAATGCTTTACTAAAGACCTTGTTTATCTTTTTTTCATCCTCGCTTGATAACTGTGTTTCAATATCTTTGGTTTCATTTGTAATCCTATGTGTTTCATTATATTCTTTGCTTTTTAAAAGCATCACTCTGAGAAGTGTCTATGGATTTCGACAGACTGCTAGATTGATCTATGGCTCAGAACCCTTCTCCAAACCACCTGGAAGAGACAGATGAGCATTGTGCCGTGTCTCGTGTGTGTGTGTTTGTCCACGGAACACGTTCACACAAGGATGTGTTAGCATTCCTAACTCAGAATAAACCATCAATATAATTTCAGGAACTCCCTCCTTCAGGTCAAACTTGGATCTTTTCCTCCTGTTCCAAAACCAGGTTGCGGGGAGTCAGCCCGCCTGGAGAACAGCTACCTAGCCCTCTACCATCACCGTGGAGCCAGTTTCTCTTGAAGGTGACTGTCTTGGTCAATGGACAGTTTATTCCTGAGCCCCATTTCCCTGCCATCATCCATCCATCCAGGACCCCACCGGCACTGACAGTCATCCTGAGTTGTTTCCTCTTTCTCCATCTGTTATTCACAGAAGGTCTGAACTTCTTTTTAGATTCCCAAAACTTCATTCTACTAAGAGAAACAGGACAAGGTACTCTCTACTGAGAACTAGTGAATTGCCAGGTCCTCGTGTAAAGAGATGCGGGCTTCAGAAGGGCTCAGGAAACTGCTGACGTCAGCGTCCGTGTCCTCTGTCTACACTAATACTTCTCTAGTGACGTTGGCAAGTCTCTTTGGTCTGAGAAGCCATCTTTGCTGTTTGTTGATATACAGATATTTTTGGCTATATCCTATGGTGTGCTGAATCTTAGTTCCCCAATCAGGAATTGAACCCATGCCCTCTGAATTGGAAGTTCAGTGTCTTAACCACTGGACCACCAAGGGCGTCCCTGCTGTTTGTTCATTTTAATGAGACAGGTAAAAGGTCAGTGAAGATAGGCGACAAGGATGCCAGAGTGGGATGTTCAGAATTGATCAAGAATACCCCAAATTTGGAGCTCCTGAAGGCCAAGAATTTCCCTCCCTTCCTTTTCTGTCTTTGACTTGGCTCTAGAGAGAAGGACGGAGAAATAAAAATTCAGAGGTATAATGAGCAGATGGCTCAGGGGTGAAGAACCTGCCTGCCAATCAGTGTAGGGGACTTGAGTTCGATCCCTGGGTCAAGAAGATTCTCTGGAGAAGGAAATGGCAAAACAACCCAGTATTCTTGCCTGGAGAATCCCATGGACAGAGGAGCCTGGCAGGCTGCAGTCCATGGAGTCACAAAAAGAGTTGGACACCACTTAGTGATTAAACAAGAACAACAATGATCAGATACTCTCCTTGGCCCTGAGGATACAATGATAAATAAGAGAATGACTCTCCTCCTCCTCTGGAGGGGAAGATGAAATGTAACCAATGAGAAGAGAACAACATAAAGGGGCATAGGTCGCAAAAGACAGAAACCTAATTCAAACTAGTTCAAAAACATGATTTCTTGGCTTATCAATGAACTTAGTGAATGTGTTAGCTTTCCATAGGTTTTGCTGCAGTAACAACCACTCCCCAAATCTCAGCCTCTTCCATTTGCAAAGGTTTATTGCTCAACCAGGTTACATGTCCTTCAATAGGGTGAGAAGGACCCAGACTTTTATTAGTGGATGAGATTGAGAGACTGGGCTTTTTCTGGGTCTTGTGGAAGAGGAACAAAGCAACAGTGAAATCAGACATTCATTCTCCAAGCTTCTGACCCATAGCAGTATGGGTGGCTTCAGCTTGCATAGGTCAAATTCCCTCAGTGGTCAAAAGAGTCAGATAGTCCAAGCTGGTGTCCATGGTCGGGAGACCTATCCTCTTCCTACAAGAAAGAGCCTCATGGAGACCAGTCAGAAAGGGTCCAACCCTGAAGGGCAACACACATTTTAGAGAATACTATCTTCTAGCATGATGAACAGGTATTAAGCATCTATTTTGCGGCAGGCAGAGTTCTAGGCACTGGGGAAACAGCAGTGAAAAATACAAATAAGTTCCCTGCTTTCGCAAAGTTACTGAATTCTTCATGATGGCAGGCTTTGTGAGATGATGTAAAAGAGGCCAATGAACAACGAGTGGGACTCCCTGGCAGTCCAGTGGCTAAGACTCCGGGCTTCCAATGCAGGTGACCCAGGTTCCATCCCTGGGTCAGGCAAATAAAGATCCTGCATGCTGCAATGAAAACTGAGGATCCTGTGTCCTGCAACTAAGACCCGGCAGAGCCAAATAAAATAAATATTAAAAACAATAAGCAAAAGAGCCAGATCATGTTAAGAATTGTGAAGAAAATCAAGCAGTTTGATGAGATACAAAGGCTTGGTGGGCAACTTTGGCTTGAGCTTTCAAAAAAAGGTGATATTTAATTCCAGATCCAAATGAAAAGAAAGACTTAGTCATGTGAAGCACCTCAGTGTTGTTCAGTCCCTCAGTCGTGTTCAACTCTCTGTGACCCCATGGACTGCAGCACACCAGGCTTCCCTGTCCTTCACTATCCCCCAGAGTCTGCTCAAATTCATGTCCATTGAGTCAGTGATGCCATCCAACCATATCCTCTGCTACCCTCTTCTCTTTTTTCTCTCAATCATTCCCAGCATCAGGGTCTTTTCCAATGAGTCAGCTCTTCACATCAGGTGGCCTAAGTATCGGAGCTTCAGCTTCAGCATCAGTTCTTCCAATGAATATTCAGTGTTGATTTCCTTTAGGATTGACTGGTTTGAAACATATAAATAAATATATTTCTTATAAATATATAAAAAATATAAGGCTTTGAAGCATGTAAGTTAAAAAACTAAGACATAACTATTGAACAGATAAAGCACTTATTGTAGTTGGTAATTATAATGTATTCCTCTGTGAAACTGACCAATCAAGCTGACCAAAATTTTAGAAAAAGGGAAAGATATGGTAGATTTGAATTATACAACTATGCAGTTAATAAGCCTGAGCTAATACATATGTATCTCACACCTAATAAATATAGAATGCATATCTTTTCAAGAACACTTGGAACATTCACACAAGCCAATATTAAACTTGAGTGACAAAGGAAGCCTCAATAAATTCCAAGAAGCCCACATCGCACAAACTACAGCCTGACCATCCTGCGGTAAATTTGGGACTCAATAACAAGAGAACAGTTTTTAAAAACCCCATATGCCTGGGAACTGAAAAGCATACTACCAATAACACTCTGGTTAGAGAGGAAATCATGGGGAAAATTATGAAGTACTTAGATGGAACAAAACGAAAGCACCACATGTCAAAATATGTGGGGCACAACTTCTTTGAGGGAAATTTACAGCTTTAAATACATCTATCACAAAGCCAGAAAGAACAAAAACAAATGAGCTAAGCTTTCAACTCAAGCAATTAGAAAAAGAGCAATTGTGTAAGCCCCAAGAACTAAGTAGGACACAGAAAATTACAATGAAGGCAGAAACCAGCAAAATGGTGAACCAAAAAGAAGTAGAAAAGTTAACCAAACTAAAGGCTGGTTTTGTGAAAAAGTTTTTACTTTTCAGTGTTTCTGAAAAGACATCAAATTCTACGAAAGGAGACAAGGGAATTCCCTGGCTGTCCAAGGCCCACTCCCTCAGCGCTTCCACTGCCCAGTCCGGGTTCACTCTCTCTTCAGGGAACTAAGATCCGACAAGCCATGTGGTGCAGCCAAAAAAAAAAAAAAAAAGTGGAGATAAGATACAAAATTTAAAATATAGAATGAATGAAAAAATAACTCTAGACACAACTGAGATTCTAAAACATAAAAGAACTACCATGAAGCAGGATAATGAATGAAATTCTGAAAAAGGCAACACCAGCAGAAGGAAAAATTTGAATAAATTGATTGCTGTTTTAAATGCTTAAATATCAAATGCTCTCCCCCACCCCCCATTCACATGTGTGCCAACAAAGTCCTAAACTCAAATAGTTGTATAGGAGAGTGCTATTAAGCTCTGAAGCTATATATATATATATACACATATATATATAATCTGTCTGATGCATACTATTTCAGAGAGACAGAGAGAGGGAAAAAAAACTGTCCAACATTTTATGAAGCTGATATAACCTTGATTACAAAGCCAGCAAATGTCAATTCAAAAGACTCATTTTATTTCTGGACATATATATGACTCTTCAAATAAAGAAAAAGGAGTATTTGCTAATTGGATCCAACATCATGATCAAAGTGAATATTTTCAGGGATTGACAATTTAAAAATTCTTTCAAAATAATTCACTAAAATGAAGGGCTAAAGGAGAATAAAATGACCTGATTATCTTGATAGATATGAAAAGGGCGTTACATAAATCTCAACATCTTCTTAGAAGAATAGTAAAAATAGTAATAATTCTCACAAAACCAAGAATAAAAGTCTATTTGATTAAGATTAGATACCAGATTCCTGGTATTTCTTTCTATTATTTCCCAAGAAAGAAACTTTAGACCCATTCTGTGTAAGCTGGGATTCAGTATAAGAAACGCTCCTGGTGGCTACTTCTCTTCAGCGCGGCACTGATATACTGACCGACCATACGATAGACAAGAGAAATAAGAGATGATGATGGAAATGCTACCCACGGCGGGGAGGGGCATTTTCAGCCTCCACATCCGCTATCTTCTGTACTTCCGGTCTCTGGCCTCAGTTTCCTCGTTTGTGAAGTAGCCTCTGGAGCCCTTCGTTCACCTCCCTCCGTACCTGCATCCCCCGGCGGCCTTTCCCTTGTCCCCCTGCCTCTCCTCTGGGTCCGGGAGGCCGTGTCTGCAGGTGGGGCACCTCCCCCTCCCGGGGCTGCGCCTCAATGGCCGGAGGTGTCGCGTGGGGACTGAAACCCTGAGAGGCCCATGCTCTCACCTGCTGCCTGTCAGACCTGTCAGCCCCCTGCTCCGACACCTGCCCCCCAGCTCAGGAGCTTTGCTCCGGGAAGGCTGTCGGCAGTGGAGTGGGGGCGGGGTTGGGGGGTTGCCCAGTCCAGGACAGTGAGGAGGAGATGAGGGCAGAGACAGGAAGGCAGGTGGGTAGGACCTTTCCTCTCACCCAAACCCAAGGCAGCTCGGGGCCCTTGGTCAAGTCCCTCTGGGCCACCTGGGAGCCCCTCGGAGCACTGAGATGTGGCCCAGCCCCTCCTCCGCCCCCTCCCTGACACCCCAGCTGCACAGCTTCCTCTCATAAATGCATGACCTCACGTCTGGCTGGCTGGCATCCTGGAGACTGTCCAAGGAGCCCAGGCTGGTGGGCACCCCAAAGCCTCGGCCTGGAGCAGCCGCCACCCCAGGCAGTACTGTCAGCCCCTCGCTCTGGGATTTCAAAGCTGGCTGCAGGCCCTGGGCTCTGCTCCCTCGCTGCTCCAGTGACATCGCATAGGGTCTCCCGCACCGTGACCTCCTATCAACTCCCTCCTGCATCTCTGGGTCTCTTCTCAACCCCTACCTTGGTCACTGGGACCCTTAGCACCATCAGCCATTATTCAATCACAGTTCTGTGTCTGGAGTACACGTGCTTTCCAATTATTCCTCAAACAAAACCCAAGAGGTTTGCATTACTCCTGCCTTTTATACACATTAAGAACAGAGGCTTGGGCTTTCCCAGTGCCTCAGTGGTAAAGAATCCGCCTGCAATGCAGGAGACCTGAGTTTGACCCCTGTGTCAGGAAGATCCCTGGAGAAGGGAATGGCTAACCATTCTAGTATTCCTGCCTGGGAAATCCTATGGACAGAGGAGCCTGGTAGGCTACAGTCCATGGGGTTGCAAAGAGTTGGACACGACTGAGCAACTAACACCTTCATTTTTCTTTTTTTTAAATAGAGGCTTGGATAAGTTGTGGCTAGGCCTGTGGTCACCAGCCTGGGACCTGAACATCACTTGGCCTGACTCCAGGCTGGGCCTTTCCCCCCACCTTCACCTCTGAGCCAGTCCCCAAGTGGTCCCCCACCCCCTCTGGCAGACACTTCCTTCTCCACCTTTCAAGCCTGAATCATCTCTCATCAGCATCATCCTGACCACTCTTTTCAATGATCTCCTGGCTCTTCGCCAGCTTCTTTCCAGCTTCACCTGTCCTCAGTGTACAGTCCCTATGGACGCTGGGTGAATGGTGACCAGTGCCGGTGGGACCCCGGCCAAGTCTCGGCCTTGGCTTTCTGACCTGTGGGAGCTGGATGAATCTGTCACCCTGTGGTCCCCACCACTGCCCTTACCACCTCTAGCCCCACCCCCAGGCCCACCCACCAAGCCTGCTGGAGGGAGAATGGGAGAGCTGGGGACTGCCTCTGCCCACCCCTCCTAGCCTCGTGGACCTCGCTGTTACCAGCACGACCTGGGGTCTGGGGGTCTGGAAGGCTGGGGGATCTCGCCTCCCACACCAACTCCAGTCTCGGGGCACATCATGTAGAATGATTTCTGCCCAGGCTCCCACCCTTGACAAAGCACAGGAGCTCACACAGACTGGGAGTTTGAACACCAGCTCTGCCACCCAGAAGCCCCATGCTTGTGCCCCTCTATGCCTCGACTTCCCCTCTAAGTGGGCATCACCTGGCTTCAAGGCATCATAAGCAGTGAAGGGGCCCAGCATCACAGCTCATAAGAAAGGACCGGTTAAGGGTGCTTCTCTACTGCCTCCCCCATCCTCCCACCCAAACCTAGAGCCTGGGGTACGTCAGGCCTTGTCCTCGGGGCTGGATCCTGGTGTCCAGCTTCTGCCTGAGGCTCTGAGTAGAACTCTCAGGAGTGCCGACCCCCTGGCCCTGCCTGCTGTTGGACCCTGCCCACCGGCCTCTCTCTAGGATGGAGCCCAAGTACCGTGTGTGCCTCAGGCCTCGTGCTTCTCATCCTGGTCCCTCTGCAGAATCCTGTCCCATCCTGGCTTTGGTCCTTGACCTGCCCTTCCTGGTAGGGCCAAGCCACACCCCCAACATCCACGTCTACCCCCCTGGCTTCTGCTTGTCCCTTTGCCCCAGACCCTGTTGGTACCTCCTATCCCAGCTCCGACAGCCTCCCCTCAGCCAGGTGACCACCCCTCAGGGAAAGATGCAACCCTTGGGGGCCCCTTTGCTGTTGCTGTTGTTGTGTATTCACTCAGGCATGTCTGATTCTCACTGACCCCATGGACTGTAGCCTAAAAGGCTCCTTTGTCCATGGGAATCTCCAGGCGAGAATACTGGAGTGGGTTGTCATTTCCTCCTCAGGAGATCTTCCCGACCTAGGGATCAAACCCATTTCTCCTGCATTGGCAGGTGGATTCTTTACCATTTGAGCCACCAGGGAAGCCCATGGGGACGCCTGCTTTGTTTCTACAAAACAGCGATCTGAGCAAGAAGCCACAGCTGCACACAAGTGGCTCATAAGCTGCTTCCAGGCCCCCGTGGGATTCTCAGCAGATGGAGAGGGTGCACGCGATGTTTTGGTTGTTGTTATTATGACAACTTTTTGATCAATTATGATTGGGTTTTTACAGTGTTAGATGAGAAATGATGGAATCTCAAGCATAGCAACAGTCAAGATGGTGCAGAATTCTGATGGTGGTAGAAATAAAAACCAGCCAGGACTCTGAAGAGGCTCAAAACAGAAAATTCAGTTCTTTGTTCTTTGCAGCTACCACAGCTGTTCCTACACCATCTACGCCTGTGCTGGAAAGGCTCCCTCCCTCTCTGCCCCTTTATGAAGTCCTGCTCCAAATTTGCAGTCTCTAGAGCATTCCCCACAGAGTAGGAGGGAGCTGGAGCCAGGGCAGAGAGGACCCAAGAAAGTGAAAGTGAAGTCGCTCAGTCATGTCCCACTCTTTGTGGCCCCATGGACTGTAGCCCACCAGGCTCCTCCATCCTTGAAATTTTCTTGGCAAGAGTACCGGAGTGGGCTGCCATTTCCTTCTCCAGGGGAGAGGACCCAGGAGACACCTAGACTCCTGACTCCCAAGCATGGCTTCCCCTCAAAATCACAGCAGTTGCTTGTGAAACATACAGATTCCAGGGTTGTGCTCCAAGACCACTGACTTGGAACCTCTAAGGGCAAAAGTCCAAGAAACTAGATTTGAAAAGACCCCAAACTTTTGGGTTTTTCTCCTAAACACCCAGATTGTGAAATCGTTGGCCTGGCCCACCCTCCTTACCACCAGGTGAGGGGAGGGGGGAGGCCGAGGGGTGGGGTGGCTGGCTCAAGTTCAGAGC